>KZ069128.1:19540-40108 GCA_002091845.1 Anopheles cracens
CCCACAAAACAAATATCTTGCGTATCCATCCAATAATGGCAAACATCCTGTAATTGGGTCAAAACGCCCCACGATGATCCGCGAAGGAGTGAACAGAATCATTGAGCATTAGTGCTCAATAATTATATGTACTTTTTCATATTTATCAATTTTTTTATCAACCATCGATTTCCGCTATAGTTCTGAAGCAGGGAAGACTGATGTTTGGAGGTAAATAAAAAACGATTCATTCTAAAAGTACCAAAAATTCACACCTCGTGAATCATACAATTCTCTTACTACTTCTTGAAGACCGTTCCGAGCTAACACGGATAGAGTTCGAGTACGCTATAGCTATATGGAGCGTAATGTACTAAATGAAATAATAGTCTATTCTATTATACACTTGTTATTCGTTGCAAAATCCGCTCCATTCTCTGCAACTCTCGCCACCGACACACACACAATGTACCCTGGGACCAATTAGCTTTCTCCATACTCCATGGGCAACGCGCCAAAAACGCCATCAACTCCCGTATGTCGCTTCGGACGCTCGAGATTTCACCCGGAATGCGACGCATCCCACAACTACTCCACCACCAGGCGCGCACGCGGGTTCTAGTGATGATCTAGACGCCAGTCGGCGTTGCGCTGCGGCGGCCCTAAAAATACTCACTGTCGCGGAAGATAATGTGTTACTTTGGAGATGCTGCCCGTCTATCAGGCTTGCTGGCTTGCTTGGACCCGTCGCCGATAATGCATCCGACAGTGAAAGTGTTTTTTTTTTGTCTCGTGGAGTAGAACAAACCACGACGCAGCATAATGCGCGTCTCAGGAGGCGGGTTGAGAATGCGTTGTGGAGGGATCAACACACACGCACACATACGTGAAGCCTCTGCGATATGTGTGTATGTGTGCTTGTGTCCAACGCTTGGTGTGTGATCTATGCGGACACACCGCGCTCGGGGAGGTGTCCAAAAAAGGGAGCTCGAAGAGGGGGGGATCCGACGAGATCGACAAATTCACTTCCGTCAGCCGTGTGTGACGGATTTTCACGACGTCACGAGACACGAACCGCGCGGGGCGATCGCGAGTCGTGCCAGGGGGTTTGGCTTTTCTATCTGTTTTCGCGCGATTAGTTTGTGTTGCGTTCGCGACCGCGACGGATCTTTCGCGTCCGTCCGTTGTTTCCGAGTTCCGAGATCGTTCCGAGGCGTGCGCTTTCGGGAGGTGGCGTCCTCCGTTGTGATTGAAGGTGGTGCGTGCAGCGTTTTGATGAATCCTACTCCCCCGTATACAGTGAGGAGCAAGGTGTATGCAGTGCATGAGTAATGAGTGAAGAGTGTTGTTTGTATGTTGGACAAATAGTGTATGATTGTATCGTTTGAAAAAGTCCGAACGACGTGAAGTAAAAAGCCAACATCTGTCCCATCATGCAGATGCTTCTGCGGTGCAGGTAGTGAAGATCGTGAGCCGTTTGTGTACGATCGTGTCTTTGGGATGTGGATGTGCAACGATCGTGTCCCTTATTTACCTTCCTTCGCGAGTTGTCACCCGTTGTCGATAGTGTTTGATAATGTTTATCCCAACCCCCATTCGGTGCCGTGGGTGTTTGTGTGTGTGTGCTTTGAAACCGAAAGCATACGCTCAAGTGAATGTCGCGTGATTTGTTGATTTTTTGTCGTGCTCTCATCGAACACATGTGCGTCGTCGTCGTCGTCGTGGTAGTGTTTGATCATCGTCGCGTGCATTACTCAACCGGGCGGCCGTAACAAGTGTTTGCTGTCTTTGCGGGCACCTAGCTGGCTCGATCTTTATTACGCTTACTTTTATTTTTCTTTGATTATCACTAACTGACGCGCGCCTTCACGCCACTGTCGCTGCTTATGTGTCGTCGATTTTCACACTGAAACGTGTCTTCAATGGCAACTAACGCCCACAATAGGCTGCTGGGTAGCATAAATCGTACCGAACGGATTTGCGGATTTGAAAAATTGTTGAACAGGGAAACTGGGATTTCATATGTAATGCGTTCATGATGGAGGAACGTTAATTAGTAATGGCAATTGCTACATCAATGGGAGTGGTCTTTTTCGTTGTGGATTAGTCATCGAAATCGAAGTGTGCCATGCCTACTGCCTTCCGACAACAGTTTTCTGCTGGATTTTCTATTATCTCTTTTTTATTCTCATAAAACTGTTTACATATCAGCTTTTCTGTATATTTTTTCATAATTTTATTTTTTAATTCTTGTACATTAATAGTGACCGTTTTTTAAATACTTTGAAATATGCTACCTAAACCCGGTGCATTTTTCGTAGAACAGCTTTCGTTGCATGTACGACTTTTAGAGATTCGATATGCGAAATTCACCAAATGGCAGGAAGTAGATACAAAATTGTAGTATCCTTGCTAAATTGAAGTATCCTGTAGCTTTCAAAACAACTGAGAGACATGTGAAGGTTTGGGGTTTGAAATTATTAAGAAACTTAACACTATTTTTGGCAAAATTATTTGCTTTTCATTTTTTTGCATAATAAACACGTTTTTAAGTTGTATATTTATTCAAATATGGAACAAGTACTGAATTTCAAAACATTTGCTTTAATGTAAGAACAAACTTTATCCACAAGTAAATACCATACAACACCGCGAAACGGTCAATAGTAGTTGGATATTTTAATTCGCCACAATGATGGATAGATTCCAAACCAATACCTCTGTTTTGTGGGGTGAGTCCAAAAAAAGGCTCTTTTACCGCAGTAAATTATGACAAAAAGACATGCAATTCTCAAGAAAAAACACAACCTTGATTTTTTTTTGTCTAGAAATTTAAATTTTGTAAATTCGGCTATATTGATACTTTCGTTATGCTGTTATGTTTGTCTATGTTGTAAGAGCATGCAAAATGCTGAAGTGTATCTGAGAATCTACACAGCATTTCTCGAATGACTTCTTGCTTCTTGTATTGCTGCTTTCTTGCTTTCGAAGGCACAAATGCATAGAATGGAATTATTTTAAATATCTAGACCATCCCATGGCTAGAACATTACCCTTCGAAAGAAGCATGGTGTACACACTCACATAAGAAAACGTATACAAGACGCATAAAAACCTAGTCATAGTGTAGCTTACTTCTGCTAGCTGCCATGGACGGAAAACGGGCCAACCATATGGTACGTAATGAAACGACATTCAGAATCCATCGTGCTGCGTTGCACAATGCAAGCATAGTGTGTGTACAGGCGAGGGTTTGGTGTCCCACATTGAATCCATCGTTCCGCCGTTCTCCATCCCATTACTTCCGCTGGTGTACCCACATAGCAGCGAATAATTGGTGCAGTTAAACGTGCAACTAAATAATAGTGCCCCAAGATGAAGAAAGTCTTCCTGGAACGGCCCGTTATTGATGTCCGCCGCCGCCACCAACCAGAGACAAACGCAGCATAATTGGTCTGATTGTTGTATGTAGATGATGGTCACTGGAGGCGCCGGCGATAATTCACGTGTTGTGAAAGGTCATGGTGTGATGGAAGCAACAGGAACGCAGCAGGGAAGTTGTTTACAGCTTTTCTCACCGTGTGGTGGAAAGAACCCGGTGACGGTGTCCTTGCTATCGTTACCGACAAATTATAACCCACTGCGGTGGGACCGCCGTGCTTGCCCGTCTGCATCATATGTCGCTGGTGGGCTCGTGCGCGATCACGATTGCATGGTACGGGTTGGCACCGAAAGAGGTGATGCTCGTACCCCGTAAATCGTTGACCATATTTGGTCGCAAGCGCTCCCAGGAGTCTCCAATTTACCAACGCCGCAGGGACTTCATGATGGCCCAGAGAGGTCAATGAGGATCTTAAAGACAAAGATAGTGTAGTCTTTGGGAATTGGGGTAGTTGACGATCGGCGATCTCAAATAGCTGAGAAACATTGAGGAAGTGACGATTATCGACCTTCTGAAGATGGTAGCGCTTACCACGTCCGATTCGCTCCTTATGAAAGCTATGTACCAGATTGGTGGGTTGGTGTTTTCCACTCTACTGTGATTAAAAATTTATCACCCTAAATAATTACCATGCATATTGTAGGCTTGAAAGAAATTCGTATGGAAAAAATGTGAATAAGCAGCGGACACTATTAAAGTGGAGTTCATTAAATTTCTGGGGATTTTATATGGACTTTTCAGATGAACTTAAATACATAACTACACGCATGACCATAGACAATTTCTAGTGCATATTTGCATTTAAAAATCCATAATATAGAAAATATCAAATGAAACCACTAAAGCGTTTAGACACTTAATGGGAGTACGAAAATAAAATAGATACCCTGTTAAATCGTTCCAACCTAGAACTTTGTGCTTTTTATTTTTATTCATTTGTACAGCTGGCCGTATTGCTTAGAATCTTTATACAGTTACAGTATTTGTTGATATCGTGAAATAAAATCATGTTCATAATTATACTAAAATAGTAAAACAACAAAATTTTGTAAGCAAATAATTTGGCTTGAAACATCAGTGAAAACACTTCGAGCAATCTCGCAGTTGTTCAAAGCAACATTGCTCGAAATATAGCCTTTTTGTTAAAAAATTCCTAAATAAGCTTGGAAGAGGGGGATCAAGGGCTGATCCCACCAAATTTACAGTTACAATGTAGATAGTAGATGCCATGAAAATCCGGTGTTTTCACTTCTGCGTAAAGGCAAACATTTGTTTTGTACGGCGTTTTTTAATGTTGCCTGTTTTCTCCACTCTGCCATCTTCACCCACCACCAATATAAACACACTAATTGGACGTGTGTTCTAAGTCACTAAGAACGCACTAAGAATTGGACGAAATAATGTAACGATCATCGGTAATACTCGACATGAATGAAGAAAGCCGACAAACTAAGGCAAATATCTACGATTCACGTTCAGGTTTGCCGTGTAATAAATAGTCGAGCACGACCGCACACACTCAAACAACATTCGCGCAGTTTTGTTTACGATGTACTGTGCTAATCGAGCAGATGGTGTATAAAAGTTGTCAACTGGGTGCTGCAGTCATTGTGACATTTCACTGTTCGAATCGAACAGATTGTGTAGGACAGTTATTCGTTGTGTTTTTGCTTTTTTTAATGTTGACGTCTTTAGACGTCAGGCGGGCTTTACATGCCGTATAACGACCTGAGAACGATGCGAGAAGACCTAGCGAGACATAAAATGACGGGATTTCTCGCCTGCTTCTCACTACGTACGTGAAAACGCGTTTCTCGCTACCGAGCGCTACAAAGATCTTTGTTTGAAAAATCGATATTCGACAACTCTCAACAATTTCGATCTAAATACAATTCGGTTCGGCAGCGTTCTCACCTCGAGGTTTCCTGCAATGCACGATCGAAGCGAGAACGGCCAAGTGAGAGCTTTGACAGCTGTCCCACCTGGTTCTCAGGTCGTAATACAGACGTGTAGAGCCCGCTGAAAAGAATGGTGTAAGCGTCGTTGGCAGCTTATAGATTTTATGTGACCGAAGGAGCTGCAAATTGTATTATTTCTGCGTGTGAATGCTGTTTTCCGTGAATGTACAGGAGCAAGCTAGCCGGGTACGGTGCAATTACGTGTGTCAATGTGCCTGTTTTGTGGTGTTCTTGTGACGACCCTCGGCGCTCACCTCGCCGAATCATTCCCCTCCCCCTTCTCTGTTTTTTTTTTGCTAGACAGAACCCTACAACAGCGTCACCACACTGCAGAATCGTTGACGTTTAGCTATTACGCCTGCTCATTTTCTTGGTCATTTTCTGCTTACTTTTTTCCCGTGCGCTGCCCGTGTTCCGCGGATGCATTTCCTCAGTGTTTTTCTCCACCTGCCACTGGCTCGCGCAGAGCGAAACGTGAGTTGCTAAAACTGTAGTGCAAAATCCGTATCCGGCGGGTAAATATTGGCCATTGCCGGCCGTGCGACACTGCGGAAGTGGCGAAAGAAAGGATCCTCCCAGGGATCGGTGGCAGATCAGCGGCAACCGCAACAACAGCAACAGCCACCGCGACGGTGGATTGGACGCAGGGTCGGCTTTCGCTGGGGTAAGCCACGCCGCACCGCACCCAACGAACCGGATCGTCCGGACGAAGCGGCACCGCCACCAACACCACCACCATCGCCGGAAGCAGCAGCACCAGCTGCGATAACCGGTGCAGAAGAAGAAGACAAAGAAGACCGGTCGGTGGTTGCGACCGCTGCTACTGCCCCTGACAGCACCGCAGCGTCGCGTCCGAGGGCGGAACAAGCGCCGAACAAGCGGCAAAAGGCAAAGGACGGCACCCTCCCGGCTGGTGACGGTGGTGTTGTTGCGGAACATCGCGGCGTCGGCATCGCAGAGGAGCAGGGCGCCGACCGACGACGTGGTGGTGGCGCAAGCGGCGGTGGCGTAGGCTTCCATCTGCTGACCCGCTTTCTGACTGTTCTCGGAGGAAAACGTGCGCACCGAACGGCCGCAAAAACGGGGAAGGAATTTCTTCCGACAGAGGGCTTAAAGTACGTATCCAGGCCGCGTGACACAGGCCCGACCAAACCAAACAAAGAACCCCTTACGATCCCGCTCCCGTTCATCCCCTTCCCGGGCCGATCATCACAATCAGTGCACCGTGTCCTTTGTCCTGTTGCTAACACGTTACACCCGCTTTTCTCGTTCCCTCCCCCCACCCACTGCTCGAAATGCACAAATCACACCCGACGAGAACGGAACGAAAGGGCCCGATGCGTGCAAACCCGTCGTTCCGTTGTCTCAGTTCCGGCGAAGTGCTTCGGATGTTGTCGATTAGGTTGTTGTTGTTATTATTGGTGGGGTGCTAAAGAATGTGCGTGTGTACTAGTGATTCTGTGAAGAAAAAAACTCTCAACTCCGATGTTTGGAATGTGTTCGTTCGATTACCGAGGACGATATTTTAATTAAAAACATTCGTTGATTGCATCACCGGTTGACCGCCCCGGACCAGCGTCAGTTCGACGTTTAATTAGATTAATCGCTTCAAATGTGAACGATAAATTACTCATCCTCCGGGGGCGACACCAAATAGTGGTGCCAAAACGTACACACCACCTGAACAAGAAAGTTTTACTGCTCTTTCACAATCAAAGTGAGCGACGTAAACTGTTGCAAAGAAAGGGCAACCCAACCGGTTTGTTTCGGATCCAACAGCAGAAAAAGCTGAGGTGACTAATTGGTTTACACGAAAAGCAAGCTGTGCGCTGTGTGTGTTTTTCTTTTTGTCTCAATTTTCTCCGCTCAAGATGTTACGCACGGCAGAGAGCAACTAAAATTGAATCTAGAAGCAGAACTTAAAAGTAAGCAAAAACTAAGTCAAAAAATTGCTTGAACCGATGTAGTGTAGGTATTGCTTTAGAAAAGAACCACCACAACAACAGGGTCGCATCTTTACCGGTGGGCTTCTCCCTGGAACTGATTTCCAACATCCTTTGCTCCTTCATCACTCTTCCCCGTGGACAGAATGTTCATCTGATTGTTCTGAAAGTTTGTTTTTATTTCTCTTTCTCTCTTTATCTCTCTCTCCCGCTTTCGTTCCCGATGTACCCCGCAACCGATTGGTTGTACCGCAGAATCGTTGACGTTTAGCTATTACGCCTGCTCATTTTCTTGGTCATTTTCTGCTTACTTTTTTCCCGTGCGCTGCCCGTGTTCCGCGGATGCATTTCCTCAGTGTTTTTCTCCACCTGCCACTGGCTCGCGCAGAGCGAAACGTGAGTTGCTAAAACTGTAGTGCAAAATCCGTATCCGGCGGGTAAATATTGGCCATTGCCGGCCGTGCGACACTGCGGAAGTGGCGAAAGAAAGGATCCTCCCAGGGATCGGTGGCAGATCAGCGGCAACCGCAACAACAGCAACAGCCACCGCGACGGTGGATTGGACGCAGGGTCGGCTTTCGCTGGGGTAAGCCACGCCGCACCGCACCCAACGAACCGGATCGTCCGGACGAAGCGGCACCGCCACCAACACCACCACCATCGCCGGAAGCGGCAGCACCAGTTGCGGTAACCGGTGCAGAAGAAGAAGACAAAGAAGACCGGTCGGTGGTTGCGACCGCTGCTACTGCCCCTGACAGCACCGCAGCGTCGCGTCCGAGGGCGGAACAAGCGCCGAACAAGCGGCAAAAGGCAAAGGACGGCACCCTCCCGGCTGGTGACGGTGGTGTTGTTGCGGAACATCGCGGCGTCGGCATCGCAGAGGAGCAGGGCGCCGACCGACGACGTGGTGGTGGCGCAAGCGGCGGTGGCGTAGGCTTCCATCTGCTGACCCGCTTTCTCACTGTTCTCGGAGGAAAACGTGCGCACCGAACGGCCGCAAAAACGGGGAAGGAATTTCTTCCGACAGAGGGCTTAAAGTACGTATCCAGGCCGCGTGACACAGGCCCGACCAAACCAAACAAAGAACCCCTTACGATCCCGCTCCCGTTCATCCCCTTCCCGGGCCGATCATCACAATCAGTGCACCGTGTCCTTTGTCCTGTTGCTAACACGTTACACCCGCTTTTCTCGTTCCCTCCCCCCACCCACTGCTCGAAATGCACAAATCACACCCGACGAGAACGGAACGAAAGGGCCCGATGCGTGCAAACCCGTCGTTCCGTTGTCTCAGTTCCGGCGAAGTGCTTCGGATGTTGTCGATTCGATTGTTGTTATTGTTGGTGGGGTGCTGAAGAATGTGCGTGTGTACTAGTGATTCTGTGAAGAAAAAAACTCTCAACTCCGATGTTTGGAATGTGCTCGTTCGATTACCGAGGACGATATTTTAATTAAAAACATTCGTTGATTGCATCACCGGTTGACCGCCCCGGACCAGCGTCAGTTCGACGTTTAATTAGATTAATCGCTTCAAATGTGAACGATAAATTACTCATCCTCCGGGGGCGACACCAAATAGTGGTGCCAAAACGAACACACCACCTGAACAAGAAAGTTTTACTGCTCTTTCACAATCAAAGTGAGCGACGTAAACTGTTGCAAAGAAAGGGCAACCCAACCGGTTTGTTTCGGATCCAACAGCAGAAGAAGCTGAGGTGACTAATTGGTTTACACGAATAGCAAGCTGTGCGCTGTGTGTGTTTTTCTTTTTGTCTCAATTTTCTCCGCTCAAGATGTTACGCACGGCAGAGAGCAACTAAAATTGAATCTAGAAGCTGAACTAAAAAGTAAGCAAAAAAAAGCCAAAACATTACTTGAATCGATGTAGTGTAGGTATTGCTTTACAAAAGAACCACCACAACAACAGGGTCGCATCTTTACCGGAGGGCTTCTCCCTGGAACTGATTTCCAACATCCCTTGCTCCTTCATCACTCTTCCCCGTGGACAGAATGTTCATCTGATTGTTCTGAAAGTTTGTTTTTATTTCTCTTTCTCTCTATCTCTCTCTCCCGCTTTCGTTCTCGATGTACCCCGCAACCGATTGGTTGTACCGCGTGTGAAACTTTCCTCCATCCTCCAAAACCACCCACTCCACGCGTAACATGACGTCACCGGAACAACCGGACCCGGAACCGAAACCGAAACGCTCTAAACTCTCTCCTTCCAGCGCTATGGACTACGAACATGACGTCACCGGAACAACCGGACCCGGAACCGAAACCGAAACGCTCTAAACTCTCTCCTTCCAGCGCTATGGACTACGACAAAACGGTGGAAGCGATGGACACGCAGGACGACAATGAAATCGACCCGCCCAACATTCAGAACCTCACGAACGCGGTGGTCGCACCTCCGACGGCAGCCGCAAACGGAGGCGGTGGTGGTGCCGGTGGCGCAAACCCCGACGGTGGCGGGGAGGCGATGGCATTGGACGAGGACTACATGAACGACGAAGTGCGGTCGGAGGCAACGTTCAGCTTTCAGATCCCGAAGTTTAGCCGGCTGACCGAGTCGGTCCTGTCCCCGCCGTACTACGTGCGCAACCTGCCCTGGAAGATACTGGCGATGCCGCGCACGAACGACAATGCGGTGTCGCCGGGCAAGGGGCTCGGTTTCTTCCTGCAGTGCAACGGCGAAAGCACCAGCAACAACTGGAACTGCGCGGCTACGGCCGAGCTGCGGCTGATGAAGGTGGAACCGGGCGCGGATCCGTTCATCCGCCGCATCCGGCACACGTTCTGCATGCAGGAGAACGACTGGGGGTTCTCGTCGTTCATGAACTGGCAGGAGATACTCGATCCGGCCAACGGCTTCATCGACAACGACACGATCCGGCTGGAGGTGTACGTGAACGCGGAACCGCCGCGCGGCATCTTCTGGGACTCGAAAAAGCACACCGGCTACGTCGGGCTGAAGAACCAGGGTGCGACGTGCTACATGAACTCGCTGCTGCAGACACTCTACTTCACGAACCAGCTGCGCAAGGCGGTGTATAAGATGCCGACCGAGGCGGACGACGACTGCAAGTCGGTGGCGCTCGCCCTGCAGCGCGTCTTCCACGATCTGCAGACGCAAAACAAACCGGTAGGCACGAAGAAGCTGACGAAGAGCTTCGGTTGGGATGCGCTGGACTCGTTCATGCAGCACGACGTGCAGGAGTTCCTGCGCGTGCTGCTCGACAAGCTGGAGAACAAGATGAAGGGCACCAGCCTGGAGGGTACGATCCCGAAGCTGTTCGAGGGCAAGATGATCTCGTACATCAAGTGCCAGAACGTGGACTACACGAGCCGCCGCACGGAAACGTTCTACGACATCCAGCTGAACATCAAGGGGAAGAAAAACATCCAGGAGTCGTTCAAGGACTACATCGCGACCGAGATCCTCGACGACGACAACAAGTACGACGCGGGCGAGCACGGACTACAGAAGGCGGAGAAGGGCATTCTGTTCAGCAAGTTTCCGCCCGTGCTGCATCTGCACCTGATGCGCTTCCAGTACGATCCGATCTCGGACAACTCGGTGAAGTTTAACGATCGCTTCGAGTTCGACGAAATGATCAATCTGGACCCGTTCCTGGAGTCGCCGGAGGACACACCGGCGACGTACATCCTGCACGCGGTGCTCGTGCACTCGGGCGACAATCACGGTGGCCACTACGTGGTGTACATCAACCCGAAGAACGACGGAAAGTGGTGCAAGTTCGACGACGATGTCGTGTGCCGGTGCAGCAGGAACGAGGCGATCGAGCAGAACTACGGGGGGCACGACAACGAGCTGAACCTGCGCCACAGCAGCAATGCGTACATGTTGGTTTACGTGCGCGAGTCGGTCGTGCATCAGGTGCTGGAGGAGGTGAAGGAGAGCGACATCCCGGAGGAGTTGCTCGAGCGGTTGAACGAGCAGCGCCGCATCCAGCAGGTACGCCGCACGGAACGTACCGAGGCGTCCAACTTCGTCAACCTCAACATCCTGCTCGCCGACTACATGGAGGTTCACCAGAAGTCAGACCTGTTCGACGCGACCACGGCCGCCTACCGCACGCTGAAGGTGCGCAAAACGATGGACCTGGCGACGGTGGTGGTGCAGGTGGGCCGCGCCTTCAAGGTCGAACCGGGCCAGTACCGGCTGTGGGAGGTGAAGAAACCCTCGAACCAGAAGCCGCACAAGTTCGAGTACATCGATCCGGCGTCGACGGAAACGTGCAGCAAGTACGCGTCGCCGGAGACGAAGCACTCGTGCACGATTTTCCTCGAGCTGCCGCTGCCCGGGCGAACCGCGCTCGAGCCGGCGAAGATCACGTTCGAGGATACGCTGCTGTTCTTCAAGTTTTACGATCCGGTCGAGAAGCGGCTGAACTACTGCGGGCACGGGCTGTACAAACCGTCGACGACGGTGGCTGAGCTGGCGCGGGATCTGAACAGGCGCGCCTACTTCGAACCGGACACCGAGCTGCAACTGTACGAGGTGGTGGACATCAACAAGGCGCAGAAGATAAGCGACCCGTTCCAGACGCTGCAGACAGCGCTGGCCCTGCTTGGGCACGGCACGATCGTGGTGTTCGAGAAGCTGCACCCACCGCAGGAGAACCTCGAGTTTCCGACGTGCGAGGCGTACTTTAAGGATCTGTTCTGCCGGATGGAGGTCGTCTTCCTGGACACGCTTATCCCGAACGACACCGGCTTCACGCTCGACCTGTCGTCCGAGTCGACGTACGACCAGATCGCGAAGGCGGTCGGCCGTCGCATCAACGTCAACCCTTACGAGATCCAGTTTTTCAAGAGCAAAAACTACAGCGACCTGCCGGGGCAGCCGCTGTCGCACAGCTTCGGCGGTTCGCTGCGGGACGTGCTGCAGTACAGCAAGACGAAGACGGTACGGAAGCTGTTCTACCAGAAGCTGTCGATCAACATTAACGAGCTGGAGAACAAGAAGCAGTTCCGCTGCCTCTACCTGATGCCGAACCTGAAGGAGGAGAAGGAGCTCATCCTCTACCCGAACAAGAACGGCACCGTGCGCGACCTGCTCGACGAGGCGCGGAAGGTGATCGAGTTCGGCGAGGCGAGCACGAAGCAGCTGCGCATCTCGGAGCTCTCGAAGAACCGGCTGTCGCCCGGCCCGTCCGACGAGACACCGCTCGACCAGCTGCACGACTACACGGAGAACCCGTTCGTGCAGAAGTCGACGATCGGCAACCAGATCATGTACCGCATCGAGGAGGTGGCAGAGGACGAGCTGACGCTCGGCGAGCACGAGCTGCTCGTGCCGGTGCTCCACTTCACCAAGGACATCTCCAGTGTGTTCGGCATCCCGTTCTTCATACGCACCGTGCAGGACGAAACGTTCGCCGCGCTGAAGGAGCGCATGAAGAAGAAGCTGGGCGTGTCGGACAAGGAGTGGGAGAAGTACCGGCTCGCGATCATCACCGAGCACATCGACTACATCGACGACGAGATGATACAGATCAAGCTGGAAACGTTCCGGGGCGAACCGGGCGGCGATCCGCACGCCCGCACCTTCCTCGGGCTCGAGCACATCAACAAAAACACCAAACGCAGCAGATTCAACTACATGGAGAAAGCGATCAAGATCTACAACTAGGCGCGGAACGCAGGGCGAGCAAAACAAAAACGAAAGCAAGCAAGTCGAACACAGTGAGACGCGAAAGCAAACGCGAGAGACAACCGATTTGTTGCTTTGTGGTCACATTAGAGCCTGCCGCTCCTCGTTCGCCTCCTTCTTCTCCTCCTTCTGCTCCTTATGGTTCCCCTTGGTCGCTTGAGTGCCAGGACGATCAGGCGGATCGAAAATTTTCAGTCTACGCCCACCTCACCACACCAGCAAACCCTCCCCCCGTGCGGAGATTGGATGCAAAGCCGCGCCGGAGTGTTTTCAGATTGTACATTGCAATATTGTTGTTTATCTTGTCGCTTGTCTCTCGGTCCCATACGGTCGTGCCGCGCCGTTGCCGTGTGAAAGCTTTAAGTTGTACCCCCTTCATTGTGTCTCAGTGTAATATGGTTTATAGTTTGGTTTAATATTCTGCTTTGTTTGTATACACGTTTAATATAATGCTACCGGAAATTCGTTCGTGTTATTTTTTTCACCCGGCTTCTTTCGTTCTTATGATCAGTTTTTGAAACGCTTTCTGCTGAAATGCTGTCATGTTTGCATGTGTGCGTGTGTGGTGTCGCATTTCACTCAAAGTTAAATTGTTCTTGTATAAGATTAATTTATTCGATTTTGTGGTACAATTAATGGCGAAAACAATAGCTAAACCCTAGACAGGGGAAGAAGGCGAATGGCTCTCTCCCTTTTGCTCTCTTCCGGCAAGGGGGTTACGGTATTCATCGGTACGTTCTCTGGTGTTCCTTTTTGTCGCACTTGCGGCCCCAGTGAAAGAGACCAATTCGCGCTCCAGTATGTTTTACGGCACATGCGTAATCCTTTATGTTTCCTGTTCAAATTCATTTCGGTTGCGCTCGGTGTAAGCAGCAACCGACCACAAATAGTGAATCCTACTGATGTGATGTCCTTGAACGCCTGGATGCGTGTGAAGAGATTGGGTGGATGATAAATACTAACAGCGCAGTAGGCACATGCAAGTGCGGCGGTGTCATGGAGATTATTAGAAGCTGCGACCTAGAAATCGGACGAAAACGAATTATACATAAAAAAAAACCACTAAAATAGATAGAAAGAGTGGACACAAGCCGGCTGCTAACCTTGCGAGAGATGTGAAAAACGATGTTACAAAACAGATATAACAAAGCAAAATTAGGATGAAAAAAGTTAGTGTACAGATTAAAACATGGCCAACAGTGAATCGAAGGAAGTAGACCACGTGGACCGTGGGAAGATCTGGCTGGGACGCACTCATTCACTAACTTCTCCGGGTGCGGTTTAAGGAATTTCGAACCGTTTGCAGGTGTGGTTTGTGTGTGTCGTTGAGGAGCATAGGGGGAGTTTTTGTTTTGTTTTGTTTTGTTAAGAAAAGAACACCTCCCAGCAGTACTGGTGGACACAGGGCAGAGTAGCTTCCTCTGGGTGAAGGCTGCTGGTGGCAGAGCATTAGTTGAGTATAGAAGCTTAAAAAATTATGATTAATATTAAGCACGTTAAAGTGGTGCGGGTGGGATATAGAAGGCCACCATTGAAGCGATACAACAGCTACCGAGATTCACTAATTGGAACGATTCTATCGACTGATGATGGTAAACGAGTAAGATTAGCACGCAAATTATAAACGCTGGCTGCGCTCTGGTTATGAAAATGGAACTGATGCGCGAGCACCAGCAGTGTGATGGCTCCACATATAATCACGATGGAGCGATATCTGGTGCGTGAGGGAGGGCGAATCCAGCAACCGTTTATATAAAGTCTTTTGCAATTTAAGACTTTGCTCTTGCATGTTCCGCGTATGGTTGTTGGCTTTCACAATTTTAAGCCATTTCGAAGGTGCGCGTGTGTGTGCGTTGTTCCAGCACCAACCGCCACTATCCCACAGGGGTTTGAGGCTCCCGCTTCATATGTGGCAAAAGAGGATTGATCGTTAAGCAAACACAAAAAAAAAACAATACAAAAGTCCACATGCAAGAGATGGAACGAATTGAGAGAGGAACTAGGGAAGATAGGCGTATAAATTAAAAAAGAGCAAGATCATTGCGAAACGTATAAAAATGCAAGCTGAAAAAAATAATAAAAGGTTATAAAAATAAATACTAATTGTTTTCTACTCTACTTGATTGGTATTTGATTTTTATTGGGTTGTTTTTTATATAAAAAAATGTTAATGTATTCTTTATGCGTACATGCTGTTATTTTTAAAGCCAACATTCACTTCAGAAAACAAACAAATTGTGCTGTCTGATTTTGATGTTATCTAGCTGCGATTGATATTTTTTAAACTATATTTGATAGCCAATGTTTGCAATGTATTGAAAGAAATTATAACGCAATAATTATGTGTAAATGACTGAGATGTCCACTACCAGTGAGAGTGAATGTTCACTCAAGTCAGTTATTCAATTCAAGCTATACGGATCTGACTTTGGGTAAAACCCCCCAAATTAAAACGCAAGAAAAAAAAAAAGGTTGAGCATCTTACTTGACACACGCACTACTTATGCCTTGAATGATATTGATATGATGCTTATCTGGTTGTTCATTCTCATTTCGGCCTGGTTTTATGTTAAATGCCAGTTGTTGAAATTAACCATACGCAATTAATTCATCTCATGGAGAGCTTCGAGGTATATAAATACTCCAAAAATCCGGATCGCTGGCTGGATCTGTATCTGCATCCTGATTGATTCGTCAATGATTCAAATCTCAGAACCCGATCCGGCAGCAATTCACCAACACTAGTACCAATTAGTTCCACCAAAAGTTAGTACAACGCTTCATGAGATGTTCCGAATCGACAAATTTCGTTTCAGTCAGAGCAGATGCATCAATTGAAGTAGGTTTAAGTTTTCATTTTCTTCATTCGTCAATACCTAAAACCTGTGTCACTTCGATAATAATCTACAACCTAGCAAGAAATGCAATTCGTGTATCCCAAACTCAGTGGCTTCAGTTGTAGTTGAGTTTAGTTAGTTTAGTGTATTTATCTACTTGTATGAATATTTACGATATTCAAAAGTTAGAGATATACACCTGGAATCTTAATACAATTGTTTTTCTTTTATAAAACGAAGCGTAACTGTTTTTAATTGTGCTTGCTTCTTACACATAATGGTTGTAATTGAAATAAATCGCTCAATAACACGTCGAGTCTACTCTAAAAAGCTGAAGCGCGAAACTCAAGGCTACGAACGAGTTTCCGCCCCTAATGATTAGTGCTATTAATAAATCGGATACAATCTTGTTCGATGATGGAGAACTGATAACACTTTAATGTATTTAAATTAATTAATTTCCAACGTTCATCCCCAACCTAGCCTAGCCTTCAATATCACTTTGGCCCTAAACGACAGGAAGATGAGCACAACACCGTACAAGAGCATTCTTTCCCACATGAACTAAGGATTGGATAGTGACAGCGTGTGTCTTTCCCCGCCGATTTTGGAGGCGGATGTGGGTTGGTGCCTTCCGAGTGCGGCTTCCTGTTGGTAGATCGATTTATCTAATTTTTTTTTTTACTTTTCGGTTCGTTACCGATGAGCGAGCTGGGTAGCAGAAGTCAGTAAATCCATCATCATCAAAAACACAACTCCCTGCACGACTCTCCTCCCGATAGAGCAAAAGGTCAATCAGGGGGGGTCTTTCAGTGGGTGTGTTCCGGCAGCGGTGGTAGTAGCGGTAGCGCCGATATGTTGGTGCCGGCGACTTGCCCGCGGTCATTAAAAGGTGCTCACGGCTCGCTCTAATCAGCTGCATCGGACGACTCGGGGAAGATGGTCGCCACGACATCGTCGTCCACCGCCATGTGCTGTTGTAGAGCCGTTGTAGAAGAAGAATGCGGGACAGACATACTAAACACTAAACAAAATAGAACTGCGTAATGGGAGAATGAGCGAACGCGAGAACGAATTACCAAGCGCGAGAGCGTCCAACCAGGCATCCAAAAGCAACGGAGGCAGATTCTATAGTTGACCGGCAACGCGCGCGGTTTGAAATCTCGCGGATGTCACCGTGATATTAGTGTGCTTTCGTTGTTGCCGCGGCGTACCGCCAGTCAGTCAGTCGCCGCGCACGCCTTCGATTCTGAGGTCGTTGGCTACTTCGATCGGAGTCAAAACACCTGTACGACGCCACAACGCGGTGCAAACGCATTACAAACTCGCTCAGTTTTTTATTATTATTTTGAAATCTGCAGTGTCCATCTTGTGCTTCAGGGACTGTATATTTACGCCAGGAGTAGGTGTGATTATACACAATTGCACGACAGAATGTCGCATTTCAAACACCGAGTGACCGAGTGTTTCGTGACTGTGAAGTGGTGTTGGTCATCGCCAACAGGTCCACGACCGTTTTATGACAAGCGTCCAACACGATACGACCCCGGACGTCAGCGGTGCACATTGTGTTTCGAGCGATGAAACCGGGCCCGGAAGTCCACCGTTTGCCATATTCGAAGATGATCATCGTCAATACGAACGCATTTATCGATCGAGTTGGCTGTGAAATTCAACAACAACGCAGTGAGCCACGGTAGTGTGCGCGACATTTTGCTGAAACCTCCCGAAACCAGACGGGCCCCGTGCGCCAGTTAGTGTGTGACCCGGGCGTGCGTGCGTGCCGTTTGTGTGTGAGATTACGGCTTAATTTATTTTATTCCCGCGGCTTTTCGGTCCCCTTCTTCGCTGGTTCGTTCGGGGTGGCTTCATTCATCTGCCTGGTCCCGTGTTCCGTGGTCGCGGAATGGCCCGACCGTAGACATCGGGGCATGGAGCAGTTGTGCATGTGTGATGTGGTTTATTTTTAGTGAAAAAACCCTCCACGAGACGACACCGAAGGTCCAGCGGCGGCTTTCTCTCTAATGAAGCGCTGGTGGAATGGGTTTGTGTGTGCTTTTTCTTTTTCGCGGTGACTCGCGACAAGAGTGGTGCTGGTGGTGGGGAACAGGGCGTTTGTTTGGGTGTGTGTAAGTCTGATAAACAATCTGATAACAGGTGCGCGCTACGGAACCAGTCTGTTTGACAAAGCGATTTTGTTAGAAGGTTGATAGGGTATATGCTAACGTTGCTGTCTGCTGAGGATTTTTTTTGTTTGGCGGTGCACCGAAACATACAGGGGCGCTTTTGTGTGCGCTTTCTTTACCGCGTGTCAGAAGTTTTCTTATATTCCTTCTTGTTTTTAATCAATTATTGCATGGCATAATTTGTTTAGCCAATTACTTCCAATTTCTTATCAAAACCAGGCAAGACTTTTTGCAATAACATTTGTTGATAAGCAATGATCATGCAAATGCGAAATTGAGTTGACTTTCTGTTCATCAGTACTAGTAGCTGATTAGGAATTCATTGCAATTTATTCGAAGGATTGTTTTCGTTCAGTTCTAATTATTTCGCAATGTTCTTATCATTTTGTAATTATTCATTTTCTCTTTATTCTTATTTGTTTAAATTAGGTTCCGCAATGTCATATGATGCTACTCGTTTAAAGTAGAAAAAATATTCTTATTTATTTATTCTTAATTTATTTATTATTGCAGTCCTAGAGTTCTACGATTTTTCACGTTTAGACGTCATCTCCATACAACATTTTCCTGGTAACAGTTTACAAGTTTACCAGTTTTCGTAGTTTTTTAACTATGAAAACAAAATATAAATAGAATTTTATTACTTGTTGAGTGTTGTAAGCTGTCTAAAAACTATATTAGTATTATGTTTAATAGAAACACGATACAAACCTTGTTTTAATGCATGTCAGAATAATGTTTGAGTTGTTAGTTGGACCGGTATTTACTGCCTCTGTATTTACTTAGTTTAAAATGTACTCAGCAAGACTTAATACTCTTTTCACTAACGAATGCAAAAATGCAATTGAATGGCATTTAATAATCGCTGATGAATAGATGTGGCTGACAGTAGAAAACACGCTGTATCAAACGCAAGCTATAGTAGCCCTTGGTGTTTTTTGCTGTATCTTTGCTTCAGTGGCGCCATCTCTGGATGGATAGCGTAACTAACGAATATTATAGCTCTGTTAGTTATGCCATGCAATGTTTAACTGGCATAAAATAGTTACTTATTTATTTATTATTTAATAGTTATTAATGTATTAGCTTACTATTACTTTTTATAGTTTCAAGCAAAATTTTGTTTTTTTTTTGCATATTTTAACATTTTATAATTATGATTGTGAATCTTCAGATAAAAAGATGATATATTTTACACGCACCAACTCGGATGAATAAAATACATGTAAAAGTTATGTAAAAGAAAATGATATAATTTCAGTTCCTACTTCCCCCTTCATTTATCTCAACTTTACTTACATTTGCTACGACAAACGGAATGGGCCGAAGGTGTTTTCAACTGCATTTTGCACAAATGCAACCTGCAACCAGGGGCAGTGTGTTTTCGCCCGCCCGTGCTACTTTTATCGTTGGTTGCAAAGTAATAAAACGGTCATAGCAAAACCACCACCAGCACCTATACGACCCGTTGGCGTTGGCTGTGGTCCGTCAATCTCCGTGGACCGTGGAGGACGGACCAAACGACGTTGAGACGCGCGCGCGTTTCAGGGCTGAAGAAGGAGTTTCGGCCTGCTCATAACCTCCCCCTCCCCCCTTGCCGTTACGACCCGCCCAATGCGCACGTGCGTGCAACGGTGTGCGTGCGCGTAGATGAGATTTTATTTTAAATTTCAAATTGTGACAGACGACGATCGTGCCCGTGGCTGCATATTAGCGGAGGGTTTTTTTCCTTCTCGTACTACTGCTGTGAGTTGGAGGCAAAACGCTTCCTCCATTCGATCTGACTCTTTCTCTTCTGGGTTAGGGGGGGGAGGGGTGTTCTTTTACACCAACTCATGTCATCGGTCGCCGTGACCAGACAGGGAAACCTTCGCGCCTTTGGATCGCCGACCAGTTGCAGTTTCTTCTGCGTTGGTGCACCTAGTACGGCGTGGTCTCGACGAATTGCCCTGCTCGGAACTTCACGGTGACATGCAATCGGAATATTTCAATTCATTTAAATATATCTTATGCAATTATACGCATTTGTTCGGCAGTCTGTTGGCTCGCGAATCCTACTAATTAATTCGTAACTTATTTGCTTGCACTATGGGAAGCTACTGACGTAAACGAAACTCCCTTGAAACTGCTTGAAACATGCTTTACAAGCATAGCTTTGTTTGTTTTTCAAACAAAAGCGAACTGCGCCAACCTGCCGCATAACGCTTATTACTACAGGTGGTCAAACGCTGCTCTATTTTCTCCCACTGTCCCGCCCAATCCGATCGTTCCCGACCGACGGGCGCCTACTGTTTGTCCCCGAGAAAGGCCAGAACGCTCGGACGGAGTTAGAAATGCGCTGCCCCCAGATGTTGACCGCTGCCAACGTGCACCAATGGCCAATGGCCCACGTCAAAACGGTGCGGCAACTCTAGCACCAACTTGATCAACATCCCAACTCAAACCGCAATCCAGCTCCTGCTCGAGGTGATGTTGGTGGCGCTGTGGGAAGGAAGTTGTGTTTTTTCACGCCCCTGTGAAGCTCGAGAACGAATCTCGTGAAAAAC
>KZ069129.1:12283-24457 GCA_002091845.1 Anopheles cracens
ATTTTGCGCCACGCGTAACACGGTAACGTATCTTGCCCATAAACACCTCAACACAAAAAGATACACCGTACCGCGCGTTGGAGCGCGCGTTGCACGAGACTTGGATGCGAGACTCCACCCGGGAGCGGCAAAGTTTGGGATGAAAGTTTTAATCGTTATTTTTGCGAAAAGCGTTTCATGCTTCGCTTACCACCGATGGGCGCAATTTGCGACAGCGGTAGTTACCAAGGGCAGCACCCGGCTCCAGGGTAATTGGTGCCGTTTTTGGAGAAGGATCCCTCGCCGGAAGAAGGAGTATCCAGCGGCGCAGATAACCAAGTCCCGACGTCAACTTCAAGATAAAACGCACGGCTCCGGGGGAAGCGTCTAAGAAGCGTGAGGTGAGATGAAATTTTCCCAGAAGGTTATTGGCCCGGGTTAACTGAATCTAACTTCCCGCCCGGCGAGTGAGATAATAGTCCGAAGTGTCCGAACTCGTTCGGCTCGGCATTTGAAAGTCTCTGATACCTGTTGCGCACGACACGTGCCTGGTTGGGATGGGCGGTTTGGGTGAAACTTTTCCCATAACTCAACCGTATCCAGTGTATCCAGTGAGTCGGTTCAGTTCCGGGTATTAGTCTCCCTCCGTTGTGCGGGGAGGAGGCACGCACGAAACGTACTGCGCGAAGGAGACGCCATTAGGGCGAGATGTGTTTTCGGTTGGCAATACAAATCCCTCCTCAAATCGGTCCTCGGACCCGTCAAGTAAATCTTGTTTTCTCGTTTCCTTCCGGATCCGCTGCGGTATGTTACTGACGGCGGCCATCAAATGACTTCCCCCCGTCCCTCATTGCCTGATGTCGCCGCCTAGGTGCCTGGGTGCCGGGGTTGTAAAATAATACCTGGGGTCAATAAAAATCGATCACCGGTACGTGAGACAAATGCGAAATGGTGCGATTGCAACGGCCTATCTTCTACGCCCGAGTGAGTCCCGATGCCCCGACGTAGAACCCCGGTAGTGTCTGCTGATATTTGAAACTTACTTAAATCGCTTTTCCTTTACTCTCGTGGTTCTTTTCGGTAGGCTACCGGGCTTGCTTTCTTGCCTTTCAGAATATGTAGGTCCTTTAAGTGGATTCGTTCGACTACGACTAGGACGACGACGACAAGGAACGGGGTAGAGTGTTCCACTCGTTCCCGAAAATCAATAGACATGCTAACGCCAGCCTGTCGTCCGCCGTAATGGGTTTCGTTCTTCCTGGTTCGTTTGCCCGACGAAGGCGGGCCACACCATTCAGGGGCAGAAGATACATTGGCAACAACATGGATAGTGTCGGGATCAGATGCAGTTATCGTATTTGCAAGCCGGCAATCCGTTCGCTCTCGTTCCGAGTTGCGGATGGAGTATCCCACCGCTGCTAGGGTATTGAATTGGCTGGCGAGCAAAGTGCAGTTTAGGGCATTAGGCACGTGAGACAGCGGCAGTGGTGTGCTGCACCGGCACGTCCTTCCTGGTAACGGCAGCACTAATAGCTCTCGTGCCGTTTCAGGCTAAGGATGATAAGAGGTGTGTTTTTTTATTGCAGGCGTTCTGGATCTTGGCCTGTTTCTTCGCTTCTCGGACGCAACGAATCAGTCGTTGTAAGGCTCGATATCCAAAAAGAGAGAGAGGGGGGCAAAAAACAACAACCACAGGACACTCCGGGACGGCTGGCAACGGTACATACGGGGCCATAATCAGGTTATCATCGAAACCTCACGAGAGTGGTACGTTGTAAAATTTTACGACAATCGAATTGCGCACGGCATGAGACGGCCATAATGTCTCTTGTGGTTTCGACGGTTTCGGCCACGCCGGCTGCCACCGATCCCGCCCGGTTTTCGGTACATTCTATGGAGCCGTGTACTTAGTTTCCTTTTCGCGTGCTACCCGTCCCGGGCCGTGGGCGACATGCAAATTCGATGAATGTAGATTGCGCCCCCCCACAGAACACACGTACACACGCGCAATATGACGTTTGATGGGTTTGGTAACGGCGGCGAATGAATAACTTATACGTGGTGGGATTCCGGGATGGAGGCCCGTTGCACGTGCCGAACCGTTTAGGAGAGGATGGGACACTTTAAGCCGTGTGTACTATTGTATAACAGTGTGATATTTGTCCATGAATATGCTACCGGGAACAAAGTGATTACAAACCACTGAAACAAGTTCGTTCGCCGGAAGATTCTGGTGATCACTTCTAGTTTTCCTATCGATTTCCGGCACGATGTTGAACAGCGAGAAAGCATGTCGCTCTAAAAATGTGGTTCTGCGTTCGGGTTTCCCGTCGGAAATCGTAAACAACTCGCATAAAAGCCCGCGCTGCCAGTAATAAGCTCTTAATAAACACTCTCGATAACACCCCATCTTGCCGACTAAATTATAAGGCAATGAAAAGTTATTGGCCGCGAAATTCCCTCCAGCCAGCACCGAAAAGAAATTAGCCGTCACGGGGAAGCTGTTCGCTCGGAGTTCGAGCTCCCTCTGCCCGATAAGCTTTCGCAGGGGCCCGTTCTGCATTGTAAAACCCACGCACGGAACAGCCAAGAACGGTCCCGGGCGCGGGCCCGTGCGCGGCGAAAAAGGATAAATCTGAACGAAGGGACACACCAAAGGCGCCGGTCCCAACAATATTCCTCCGGTCTCCTTTTGGGCCGCGGTGAAAACTGCGGCCATACCGAAGCGTCGCGGACATAACTAACAATCACGGCAAATGGTTTTAAAGTTGATTTTCGTTATCGGAGTTTATCACCCCCGCAACCGGTGCGGCCATTTCTTTCAGACCAAGCCCCTTTCCCCTCCCACGCCCCCTCAAGTGGAGCCCAATCATCGGATTGCGGATTGGGAGTCGCCGGTCGCACGGTGCGGTGGGTGACGATTATTATGATGATTAAAAGTGATTACTTTGGAAATTGTCCCTCGATAAGGTTGTTGGGGGATCGGTTGGACGCTTTCTTCGAGGAGGAGGATATAGGGACTAGGATGGGTAGAAGGGCCATGAAAGCGATCGGACAGCATCGCTTCGATTGACCTTTTCGGTTTGAGGTAATTGAGTGTTTGGCGTGATGTAGCACCCTTGGCAAGCTTTTCGATAGCTGAGGATAGATTTTTACTTAAACGAAATTGTTTGTCACGTTGAGTAGGAGTTACAACTTACATACGTTGAGTAGGAGTTACAAGGCGTACATCGTTGAAAAGACAGCTATGCTGTCAAATACTCATCGGATTTTAGCCCAACGAATTCAGTGCCAGAATCGATTCGAATCGATTCCGAGACATTGCTTTTCATGTTCATGCTCATACGTTGAATATCAGGCGATAATTCTTGTTTGGTTCTTCAGGGAGTCTCTTTTTGGGATTTTATTTGAAAGTCGATTCTTTTAAAATGACTCTATTTGAGAGTCAACAGGCTTTTAGCGATGACTCTTTTGAGGAGCCGAATTACAGAATCGATGTATAACTTCGCGGCTATCTATATTTAAAATGATTCGGAAATCATTAAAGTTAATTGAGAGTTATTACAAAGAATTAACTCTTTTCAGTGACTCTCACGCAGAAACAACTCGTTTAGCTAACTCTTTGCATTTGCTTCTCTTTCGGATATTTTATACTTATGAGTCTTTACGAGGATGACTACAAATAAAAAATGAAAAAGAATCATTCGGTCAAGTATTTATGGAGTCATAAGCAAGAATCGAAAGTGATTAAAAATTATCAACTCTTTTCCGCGTTTCGATTTGAGACCCAATTTTCTCTTTATTTCTCTTATTTGCAAATCTAGTTGTTGAATCTCCCTGCAGGACCGATCAAAGTGAATCAGATGAGAGCTAACTTTTGAGCGAATGTTTTGAAAAGAGTTAATGATTTATTCGCAATCTGGAGAGGAAATCATCAAATAACATCAATGAACCGTGCTATAAACTGCAAAAAATATATGCATTGGTCAAACTTGAGGCGGCTATTTCCGATGTACTCAAAGTGCATAGTCGGAAGATGAAAACATCCGAATACCGTGAATGCACAGATTCGATTCTATTTGTCTGTACATTTTCTCCCTCCTAACCGTTGTATCGCACACGTCAACGATAACAGGACAGTGCGGATTTGTGCGTTCCCAGTGGGGAAAATTCAAGCAAAAGCTACCGTTTTTTCTGGAACTCTCCCATTCCCGGGTGGGATTGCAGACTCCCTCGATAGGGAGCACGGAGAGGAAAAACAAAACTCTGGGAAGAAATTTACTAGCTTGTTGCTGCAAATTTTGGCCGAAATTACTCCCAACCTGGAGCAGCTAATTACAGCGCTGTGTATGTTTGTGGCTGAGGTGGTGGTGATGGTGGTGCTTTTCTTTCCTGCAGACGAGTTTACTTTTCCCCCACGAAACAGTTAATTAGTCACCGGGCGGTGCTGGCGCAAAAGGGCGAAAGTGATAAGTTAATAATGGCCGCACCGTGCCCGTAAGTCATCTGGTGCATTTTAAAATCGCGTCCCGCGGAAAGGCGTTGTTTTCTCGTCTTTGCTTTCATGAATACATGAGAGAGAGAGAGAGAGAGAGAGAGAGAAAAATGTAAAGAAATTAACGACTACTGCAGCAACATTTGGAAGGAGTGGATATGGGAAGGTACTTACACTTGTCCTTACACAACTAAAATTGGATGTAGTTCTTTATTGCGCTACCTAATCCTGCAATGACTATCAACAAAAACGGGTGTGGTGGAGATAAAGAATGTATATGAAACGTTCACGTTGAACGTTGAAACGTTGAAACGTTCAGGACATACACAAAGCAGACAGCGTACAGGATAATTTAGCATGTTATACCATGGAAACACTTTTTTCTCAAACAGTCCTCGAACAAACGCATCACATTAAAATCGTTTCGATTTAATTTGAAATTATCATCAGATTTCAGTAAAATGGCACTATAAAATTGGTCTCCCCCCTCAAACCAATGAAAGCAGAGGTGATAATAGCTTTGATGTGAAAAAAAAACAAAGCAAACCCTAAAACACACGTTCACACGATATTGTGCCGAAGCCACCATTTATGGCCCACTTTAATGTCCTCCCGTTTATGGGGACGTAGGCGATGTAAAGAACGATAGTAAATCTGACGTTCCCCACATTAATCGAGATCCCCACATTCGGTGCGTAGGCGCGAAGGAAGCGTCATTCGTACCGGAACCGTCGCCTTTGACTAATCAATTGCCATAAATGTAAAAACAAGTTTTATTTATTGGAACACATTCCTTTTTTTAATGTTTTCGGGTTGACGAGCAAGGTGCTGCGTGAAAAAACACATGTAGATACCTTGTTGAAATGTGATGTGAAGAAGGCAATTCGTTCCGTTGATTTGTTGCTGGTGTGTAGAGGGCGCTGTCCCCGCGAGTTCCTGCACTGCTAGCTAGTGGCGCCCTTTAGGGCTGTCAAGAGGCCATCACCCGCTCCAAGCGCCAAGACTGTGCGCGAACTCGGCACACGGATGTGTACGTGGAAATAAATAATATTTTTACGACTCGCAGTACGTACGCGCCTCTGCCGCTGCATTAATGCTCGGAATTGATGGTTTTGCACAGCCCCCTCGGGCACGGGAAGCTCCATCCGCGCTGTAGCCGTCGTCCTGTAGCCGTCGTCCTGTTGAGCCGCGACGACATTCCTGGGTGCTAAAGGGCTCCGCGTGTCCGGATATGGATCGTTTACTTTTTATGACACACCGGTACGAGAAACCACACCTGGAGCAGAGCGGAACGGTACGGATAAGGAGCGCATACAAATTGACGCCAAATTGGTGTCATATTTATGTTTGAGCTGGTGTAGTAATCGGGGGGTTTTGTTGGGCAAATAATTGTAGGTGTTTTATGGAGGCTCTAGGGGATTTAGAAGAGACTGCGTACTTACAAAAAACCACAAAAATACAACAGATGCAAAATAATCCTCTCATTACACCAGAAATATTTCCGTTGGGTTATCATGCTTTTATTTTTCACTCAATAAACGCGTTTGAGCCCATTTTTCTCAAAAGATCTTAGTTGAGCAGACGGGTAAAATGATCTCTCGACTGTTCTAGCGTTTAATATGAAACTCTGTTGAAACGGAGTACTTTTTTACTGATCTGTTAAGTTAAACATCATGCCCATCATGTTCAGTTTAATCAGGTAATTTTTTTTATAAAACTATCATAGATGTTTATGTGAACCAATTAGCTTTTCGTGTTTAACAACAGTGGTGCAGTAAAGACGCGGAAAGACAGCTTAAAGTCGAATCATAAATCTAGACGCAAAAAAAGAACAAGAGGCAAGCATCCGAGGCAATTAACTTCGGCACTTCATTAGATGAAAAAAGGAACTCAAAATTACCAACTTTTTGGCCAAAATCCTGACAAAAAGTTGACAAGCGTCTCTGCCATCATGTCTGTGTCTGTGCGTCTATGGCATCATGTATTTGTAGTTGATTTTAGTAGTGTTTGTGCTTGATACCTTTCACTTTTAGTTCCTTGATGTGAGCTTACATATTAGACTCACGTTTCACAGTGATTTAAATGGGATGTTAATATGATGCCATGATTTCCCGTATTGCCCTTCAACACCGCAAACAACACCGCATGATGTTGTTTGCGTGCTAGAGAAAAGTTGTCATCACGCTCCCACGCTGCGTCACTCGCGGCGACGCAAAGGCAAACGAAACTTCAAATGAAAGCCCACCCGAAATCCGAAATAACAACCGAGAAATCCCTGAACTAATTATAGAAAGCTCCTCCAAACCCAACGAACCCACCCAATGGAATCTCGGGCTCCCTCCCTTCCCTTCTCCATCACCACTCCCTTCTTTCCTGTGTTTCTCGATGTTTTGCACCTCTCAAGTTACGGCAGGAGGTCTCAAACAGCACCAAAAGAAGGAGAAAAAAATCAGCTCGACGTTGTAAACGACGGTCGCTGAAAGCAACCGAACCGGTGCGGAAAACCCTTCCAAGAACCGGGAATTCTCGCAACAGGGACCGGAAACTTTCCAAAGTCCCGGCGACCTAATGCTCCTACCCGGCCGTGCCGAGCCGAGAGCGGCAGGCTCGATAATTTCCACCAGCGTTCGGCGTTCCGTCGGGATCCCTGCCCGGTGCCGGATGCGGGGCTCACTTGGGCTGCGTGAGCTAATTTGATAAAAAGCGCAACCCCGTCAGAAATGGTCATCAAACTTCCTTTTGCTTTCTTTACATTTTTCTCTCTCTCTCTCTCTCTCTCTCTCTCATGTATTCATGAAAACAAAGTGGGCCATAAATGGTGGCTTCGGCACAATATCGTGTGAACGTGTGTTTTAGGGTTTGCTTTGTTTTTTTTTCACATCAAAGCTATTATCACCTCTGCTTTCATTGGTTTGAGGGGGGAGACCAATTTTATAGTGCCATTTTACTGAAATCTGATGATAATTTCAAATTAAATCGAAACGATTTTAATGTGATGCGTTTGTTCGAGGACTGTTTGAGAAAAAAGTGTTTCCATGGTATAACATGCTAAATTATCCTGTACGCTGTCTGCTTTGTGTATGTCCTGAACGTTTCAACGTTTCAACGTTCAACGTGAACGTTTCATATACATTCTTTATCTCCACCACACCCGTTTTTGTTGATAGTCATTGCAGGATTAGGTAGCGCAATAAAGAACTACATCCAATTTTAGTTGTGTAAGGACAAGTGTAAGTACCTTCCCATATCCACTCCTTCCAAATGTTGCTGCAGTAGTCGTTAAAGCTCTGAATCACACGAGCACATCTTAACGAGCAGAGATAAAAATTCTCGTTTTTTTAGGTGGCAAACTGCTTTTTACATTCATGTTTCTATCTCATCTTTTCGTTGCAGATAGCTACGGCAGAGCAAGACAGGTAACCATCATGAAAATGTTTCGAATGCGGTAGCACGCGACAAATTACAGGTATTTATACACAAAAAAACTAGAATCCTAACCTCATTCTTAGTTGCTCATGACGGAAATGGAAGGTTTAAAGCACCCGCAAAAGGTTTCTTTTTCTGTGTCTGTTTTGAACAAGAACGTTTGGGACAATGGCACAAAGTAAGGATCGTGTTTAACATCTTCTCCGACGTCCTTCGGGATCCCAACTAACAACAGTGGTGCAGTAAAGACGCGGAAAGACAGCTTAAAGTCGAATCATAAATCTAGACGCAAAAAAAGAACAAGAGGCAAGCATCCGAGGCAATTAACTTCGGCACTTCATTAGATGAAAAAAGGAACTCAAAATTACCAACTTTTTGGCCAAAATCCTGACAAAAAGTTGACAAGCGTCTCTGCCATCATGTCTGTGTTTGTGCGTCTATGGCATCATGTATTTGTAGTTGATTTTAGTAGTGTTTGTGCTTGATACCTTTCACTTTTAGTTCCTTGATGTGAGCTTACATATTAGACTCACGTTTCACAGTGATTTAAATGGGATGTTAATATGATGCCATGATTTCCTACTTGACCGAATGATTCTTTTTCATTTTTTATTTGTAGTCATCCTCGTAAAGACTCATAAGTATAAAATATCCGAAAGAGAAGCAAATGCAAAGAGTTAGCTAAACGAGTTGTTTCTGCGTGAGAGTCACTGAAAAGAGTTAATTCTTTGTAATAACTCTCAATTAACTTTAATGATTTCCGAATCATTTTAAATATAGATAGCCGCGAAGTTATACATCGATTCTGTAATTCGGCTCCTCAAAAGAGTCATCGCTAAAAGCCTGTTGACTCTCAAATAGAGTCATTTTAAAAGAATCGACTTTCAAATAAAATCCCAAAAAGAGACTCCCTGAAGAACCAAACAAGAATTATCGCCTGATATTCAACGTATGAGCATGAACATGAAAAGCAATGTCTCGGAATCGATTCGAATCGATTCTGGCACTGAATTCGTTGGGCTAAAATCCGATGAGTATTTGACAGCATAGCTGTCTTTTCAACGATGTACGCCTTGTAACTCCTACTCAACGTATGTAAGTTGTAACTCCTACTCAACGTGACAAACAATTTCGTTTAAGTAAAAATCTATCCTCAGCTATCGAAAAGCTTGCCAAGGGTGCTACATCACGCCAAACACTCAATTACCTCAAACCGAAAAGGTCAATCGAAGCGATGCTGTCCGATCGCTTTCATGGCCCTTCTACCCATCCTAGTCCCTATATCCTCCTCCTCGAAGAAAGCGTCCAACCGATCCCCCAACAACCTTATCGAGGGACAATTTCCAAAGTAATCACTTTTAATCATCATAATAATCGTCACCCACCGCACCGTGCGACCGGCGACTCCCAATCCGCAATCCGATGATTGGGCTCCACTTGAGGGGGCGTGGGAGGGGAAAGGGGCTTGGTCTGAAAGAAATGGCCGCACCGGTTGCGGGGGTGATAAACTCCGATAACGAAAATCAACTTTAAAACCATTTGCCGTGATTGTTAGTTATGTCCGCGACGCTTCGGTATGGCCGCAGTTTTCACCGCGGCCCAAAAGGAGACCGGAGGAATATTGTTGGGACCGGCGCCTTTGGTGTGTCCCTTCGTTCAGATTTATCCTTTTTCGCCGCGCACGGGCCCGCGCCCGGGACCGTTCTTGGCTGTTCCGTGCGTGGGTTTTACAATGCAGAACGGGCCCCTGCGAAAGCTTATCGGGCAGAGGGAGCTCGAACTCCGAGCGAACAGCTTCCCCGTGACGGCTAATTTCTTTTCGGTGCTGGCTGGAGGGAATTTCGCGGCCAATAACTTTTCATTGCCTTATAATTTAGTCGGCAAGATGGGGTGTTATCGAGAGTGTTTATTAAGAGCTTATTACTGGCAGCGCGGGCTTTTATGCGAGTTGTTTACGATTTCCGACGGGAAACCCGAACGCAGAACCACATTTTTAGAGCGACATGCTTTCTCGCTGTTCAACATCGTGCCGGAAATCGATAGGAAAACTAGAAGTGATCACCAGAATCTTCCGGCGAACGAACTTGTTTCAGTGGTTTGTAATCACTTTGTTCCCGGTAGCATATTCATGGACAAATATCACACTGTTATACAATAGTACACACGGCTTAAAGTGTCCCATCCTCTCCTAAACGGTTCGGCACGTGCAACGGGCCTCCATCCCGGAATCCCACCACGTATAAGTTATTCATTCGCCGCCGTTACCAAACCCATCAAACGTCATATTGCGCGTGTGTACGTGTGTTCTGTGGGGGGGCGCAATCTACATTCATCGAATTTGCATGTCGCCCACGGCCCGGGACGGGTAGCACGCGAAAAGGAAACTAAGTACACGGCTCCATAGAATGTACCGAAAACCGGGCGGGATCGGTGGCAGCCGGCGTGGCCGAAACCGTCGAAACCACAAGAGACATTATGGCCGTCTCATGCCGTGCGCAATTCGATTGTCGTAAAATTTTACAACGTACCACTCTCGTGAGGTTTCGATGATAACCTGATTATGGCCCCGTATGTACCGTTGCCAGCCGTCCCGGAGTGTCCTGTGGTTGTTGTTTTTTGCCCCCCTCTCTCTCTTTTTGGATATCGAGCCTTACAACGACTGATTCGTTGCGTCCGAGAAGCGAAGAAACAGGCCAAGATCCAGAACGCCTGCAATAAAAAAACACACCTCTTATCATCCTTAGCCTGAAACGGCACGAGAGCTATTAGTGCTGCCGTTACCAGGAAGGACGTGCCGGTGCAGCACACCACTGCCGCTGTCTCACGTGCCTAATGCCCTAAACTGCACTTTGCTCGCCAGCCAATTCAATACCCTAGCAGCGGTGGGATACTCCATCCGCAACTCGGAACGAGAGCGAACGGATTGCCGGCTTGCAAATACGATAACTGCATCTGATCCCGACACTATCCATGTTGTTGCCAATGTATCTTCTGCCCCTGAATGGTGTGGCCCGCCTTCGTCGGGCAAACGAACCAGGAAGAACGAAACCCATTACGGCGGACGACAGGCTGGCGTTAGCATGTCTATTGATTTTCGGGAACGAGTGGAACACTCTACCCCGTTCCTTGTCGTCGTCGTCCTAGTCGTAGTCGAACGAATCCACTTAAAGGACCTACATATTCTGAAAGGCAAGAAAGCAAGCCCGGTAGCCTACCGAAAAGAACCACGAGAGTAAAGGAAAAGCGATTTAAGTAAGTTTCAAATATCAGCAGACACTACCGGGGTTCTACGTCGGGGCATCGGGACTCACTCGGGCGTAGAAGATAGGCCGTTGCAATCGCACCATTTCGCATTTGTCTCACGTACCGGTGATCGATTTTTATTGACCCCAGGTATTATTTTACAACCCCGGCACCCAGGCACCTAGGCGGCGACATCAGGCAATGAGGGACGGGGGGAAGTCATTTGATGGCCGCCGTCAGTAACATACCGCAGCGGATCCGGAAGGAAACGAGAAAACAAGATTTACTTGACGGGTCCGAGGACCGATTTGAGGAGGGATTTGTATTGCCAACCGAAAACACATCTCGCCCTAATGGCGTCTCCTTCGCGCAGTACGTTTCGTGCGTGCCTCCTCCCCGCACAACGGAGGGAGACTAATACCCGGAACTGAACCGACTCACTGGATACACTGGATACGGTTGAGTTATGGGAAAAGTTTCACCCAAACCGCCCATCCCAACCAGGCACGTGTCGTGCGCAACAGGTATCAGAGACTTTCAAATGCCGAGCCGAACGAGTTCGGACACTTCGGACTATTATCTCACTCGCCGGGCGGGAAGTTAGATTCAGTTAACCCGGGCCAATAACCTTCTGGGAAAATTTCATCTCACCTCACGCTTCTTAGACGCTTCCCCCGGAGCCGTGCGTTTTATCTTGAAGTTGACGTCGGGACTTGGTTATCTGCGCCGCTGGATACTCCTTCTTCCGGCGAGGGATCCTTCTCCAAAAACGGCACCAATTACCCTGGAGCCGGGTGCTGCCCTTGGTAACTACCGCTGTCGCAAATTGCGCCCATCGGTGGTAAGCGAAGCATGAAACGCTTTTCGCAAAAATAACGATTAAAACTTTCATCCCAAACTTTGCCGCTCCCGGGTGGAGTCTCGCATCCAAGTCTCGTGCAACGCGCGCTCCAACGCGCGGTACGGTGTATCTTTTTGTGTTGAGGTGTTTATGGGCAAGATACGTTACCGTGTTACGCGTGGCGCAAAAT
>KZ069130.1:0-19848 GCA_002091845.1 Anopheles cracens
AAACTGCGCGATATGGTGCCAGAAGAGGTAAGCGCAATCGGGCGAGCGGTCATTCGTAACTGATCGTGAAGGGTAAAGTTGTTATTTTTCTTGTCTTGACTCATGTAGTTCAACAAACGATAACTTTTTCTGTAGCTTCAAAGAGAATTTCAACAAATTTTTCACTTGGATTCTTAAGCCGGAGGAGTCGGAAAGGCTGTGATATGTTTACATTAATTTGCTTTCTTTTATATCGTATTTTTAACGTGAAAACGGTTTAAGGAAAATTGAATCGATATAAAAAGCAAAAACTGTCATATTGATTTATTTACATTTTGTGTCGATTCGTTTTGACACTTGGATCAGGATATCAGGCTGTGCTTGTGTTTATAGTATCGGATTGAAAAATGCATTGTAGATTTGCATAGCTTTGATCGGCTTTTTATGTACAAAATGTATAAAAAGGGTTCAAAAGTGTTTTGTTAATCACAAACAATGCTACAAAATTAAGAATGGAAGTAAAACCAAGTATTATCCGTATGGAGTGTTGAAAATCATTGCAATGGAATGGAAAGTTCCTATTGACGAAACAAAAGTTTCGTAGTGTTTCGAAACAAAAAAAGTGTTCGGTTGTTAACTATAGTATACAAGACAATACGAATAGTATTGACATCTAAAGCCGTCTCCAGACGTAGCGCGATTTTCTCGTTGCGATTGGCGTTTGCGACTTTTGACAGCTGTGACGTCAGCAACTCCATACGAAAAAAACCGATTGGCGCTCGAATTCGTTCACGGTGTGTGTATTTACTGCGAAAGGATTTGCCGTCGCGATTATCGCAAGTAGTACAGTTTAGTTGATTGACAGCTCCGTAATATAACAGTTTCCATGCACGATTTTCACACATTTTGCGGAAACTGGCAGTAATACGTGTGGAAACGGCGTTAAAATGTAATACATTATGCACAAAATAACTTTCCTGTTGCCAGTCACAAGATAAACATGAATGAAAACAATTACAAAGATGCTCCAGCAGTCGAGCAGTTTGGCGCTGCGCGATTTTGGCAGATTCTGCAGAAACTGTGCTACGTCGAGCGCCAATCGCAACGTGAAAATCGCGGTACGTCTGGAAACAGCTTAACATTGTTTTGAGATAACCCGTGATACCTTTGATATACTGTTTTGTTGATACATGGGATTGAATATTTTGAAGTTTTGTTCAACTATGCGTATTCTGCTACTAAAACTTCCGTAGTTTTTGTGTTCCATTTCCTGCCTAACCTAACTACTTTAAGACGGCTGCTTTCTATCACTTGCGTCATTGTAGACACCATTTTCACCCGGTTCCCGGCTCGCCAGAACATCGTTCCTTTCGGAAAGGCGGGGGAAATGACCACCACCGGCACAAACGCTGGTAAAACGTTAATGGCGTGAATTTAATTTTATCACCCACTCTGCACGTAGCCAATCAGGCGCGGGCGTTCCCTTTTATTGGATGTCCGTTTTTTACCTCCCTCAATGCGCTTCTTATCAACCAGAAGTGGGAAGATAGAACAGAAGAGGAAAGGGCTGGCATGAAAGAAGTGGAGAAATGTAATAAAAATGTCCCTTTGACGAGCACTGGCAGCAGCAACCCGGCCGGTCGAGTGCGGTGTGGCCTACGACTGGCCTCTTTGGATTGAATTTACGCACCCTCCCCGGTAGGACGTCCTGTTTCCCGACTGTTAAAGGGAAGCTTTGGCTTTGATAACGCTTACTTTGATGCCTCACTTCGGTAGGGTCATAAAGTGTGATGCTTTGTGTTTGCTTTTATTTCCTGTTGGGGCACTGATAGTTTTATCGTTTTATCGAACACAACTACCTTCTTGGGGTTAGTTGGGGAACGATTAAATCCTAATCGTCTTCCGCGCATCTACGCACGCAACCTACTATACAATCTCTTTTGTGTCGATTTACTTTTTAGATGTTGGTGCAGGCTCTGTACGACTTCGTAGCGCAAGAATCGGGCGAGCTAGACTTCCGACGAGGGGACGTCATCACCGTGACGGATCGTTCCGACGAGCATTGGTGGAACGGCGAGATCGGCAACCGGAAAGGACTGTTTCCAGCAATATACGTAGCACCGTACCATTCATAAAACATAAGTATTTTACTCGCCTCCTACACCCCATACAAGCATACCACCACCACCACCACCGCCACCCTCACATACGCATGCCAACGAGAAGGATAGCAAACACCGACAGAAGGAGAAACATACGAGCCACAACACGGTTCCGCCGTGAGACGAGATCTTCCTACAAAACAAACATACAACAATTGGCAGCAAACCAGATCGCGCGTAACCACTTCCATAAAATGCACCACTACCACCGCCACACATTAGCGAGGAGCACATACGCGATCACTTTTTGTAAAACGGTTTATACACGTTTGTGAAACGACAGTGTCCGAAAGGAATACAGTAGCAAGCAGGACGACCCCGCGCAAGCAAAATAGAGCAGAAATTCAATCTGCCCCGACCCTCCCAACAATCGGTGTTATTCGAGGCTGAACACACGGAGCACGAGGAACGCCACAAAACCGGCAACCGAGACCCGGAACTATAAATATTATATATTTTTTAACGTGTAGAAAAACAAAAGACGTTAAGCGAAGCGACAAGTTTCGTAAAAGAAGTCGGGCCTGTCTGTAAACCATCGCAATAGAGCACGTGCCAGGAAAAAGAAGATTGCGCGATTTAGAAATCCGGGACATGCACAGAGACCCCAAGGGAGGAGGCCCTGCGCGCTCCGTTTAGTCAAAGGTTTGGAGCGCGGTGAACAACAAGGCGGAAGCAGAAACACTCGAATCAAAAGTAGATCAAAACACGTAAACACTCGGCACGAGAATCTTTGCAATCTTTTAAACCCTACTTCGGGTGCTTTAGTTACATGGAAGATTCTTCTGGTACATCTGGTGGTACGATTTGTGTTGGTCCCGTCTCTATATGACTTTTTTTTCGTTTCGTTGCATTTCTCTTAAGTTATTCAAAATTGCTTTTGAATTGTGAATATTTTCCGAGTTTCTCTCATTTTTTTTCCTGTAAGATTTTATGCAATTTGTGTGTGTGTGTGTGTTTTGTACTACTTTCACTTAAAAGATTTTCCGAGTCCCTAAACGAACGCAATCCTTTTTACATCCCAGTCCGCTACTAAGGTGAAAATCAAAATGGTTAGGTGCTATTGCTTTTGCTTTCGGCAGTTACTGAAATCTACAGAATCTTTCCCGCCCGGCCGCAGTTTATGAAATACATATTTAAGTAATAATTTACAGAAAACTTATAGCGAAACAGATTTTTGAAACTTTTATTCAGTTCGATATAAAAAGAACAAAGCAGCTCTACACTGATGAAACCCCAAACTTCCCCATAGAAGAGAGCGAGAAAGCAGTAATTCTAGTGTCGGAACGTGTGGTGTCGTTGTAGCATGTGTATGTGTGTGCAGGGGGTGGAGAAACGGTCGAGGTCGGTATGCTACATTAGCCGGACATCGGCCGGGCGACGGAATGAATGAATCCTCAAGTTGAAAACCATTTGTATAAAGCTAAGTAACCGGAAGTAGTGCGCGCATTTCTTCTAGCAAGTGACATAATAAAGTTGAAAACGAAGAAAGAAAACATTAAACCACCACCTTACAAGCAAGGAGAAAAGGAGAAAGAGAAAGGCGGGAGACGCGAACGCTACAGAACACGAAAGGAGTATGAAAACGCGACCCCTAAAGTGGTGTGAGTGCTACTGTGCTGGTGTGTGTATGTGCTGGTATCAGCCCGGGAAGGCGCGAGACTATACTATCTAATTTAGAGCGAGGCCACAAACAGAAACAACAACAAAACGCTTGGGAAGTGGAGTTGAAACGGAACGGACTAGCGGATAAAAGTGTAGTAGTGAACATGGTAAAACGATTAAGAGCAAACAAGAAACAAACTAATAATAACACCAGAGATATAAAACAATAATTTCGAACGGCGGCTTGTAGAGCGACGTTCGTGTGCGACGAGAACCGGATGAGTACGTCACAGAAGAATGTGAACTTTATCGAAAAAAGCTCAGGTAAGTTTGAAATGTGTTTGCTAAGTCCAAAGTCCGAAAATGTTCCTTTTTCCGAATTGGATGCAGAATTCCAGCTTTTGACTGTTAAATCGGAAAAGCTCCATATGCAACCCGGGCTTCTTAAATTTACGATTGTGCATTGCAAGCAAAAACTCAATCTAATTTGAGAAGGTCTCAAAAAATCGCAAATGTTTGCTGTTATTTAGACGAAATGATATTCAATACCCACTAGGTTCAAAAATTTCCCCGTTGTTTTGGCCTGCTGTCCATATGAACGGATTTGAAGAACTTTTTTTGATGTCGGGTCATACGGGGTGTCATTATTTGCCATCGGAACTTCCAATTGAAATTATGTACGATCGGAAATTAGTTTCCGTTCAGTTCGGAATAATAGCTCCATTCTTAAAGAGATTTGATTCAACACTCTTGCACTTAACTACTTGCTGCCAGCTTATCATTTATTACTTTCGAAAGAAAAACTAAACAAAAAATCAAAATCACCTCAATAATCTTGGGTCGCCCCTACATTCACACACCGTTCCGTCCACCGCCCGCGATCACCCGGTCGGACGCTTTCCGCCGGAAGTTCTCCGCGATGTAACGCCAGTACTTGCACCGGATCTTGTCGTGCTGGTTGGCCATCGATTCGCACAGGTCCTGCACCTTCTGGTGGTACTGTTCGGCTTCCGCCTCGCTGCCACCGGACGCGACCACCTCGAAGTACTGCTCCTCGTACAGATCGACCAGAAAGGCCAGCAGGTACGGCGACCGGATGCCGTCGTTGTACAGCGTTTCGCAAAAGTCCACCACGACCGGGAACTGGCCCAGCTTGCCGGTACCCTGCTGCAGCAGACCGCGCAGGAAGTTCCACGGGCTCTCGTTGTTCTTGATCAGCCCGACCCGTGTGATGACGTAGTTGACCTCGCGCTCGAGCACCTCCGGCGTGAAGCCACCATGCTTCAGCACGAAGAACCGCTCGTTCCAGGCGGAATTGTTGCGCATATCTTCCGATATCAGCCGGTCGACGTACTGCAATTCGTCCTCAAACAGGCTGGGGTGGGGGAGAAGATGTTAAAACAAATTATTAGCAGCAGGGAGAGGACGGCGGCCAGAGGCTTATCTGTAATAGCAGCACACTGTTTGCCGTCACGTACATGCCGTGTCAATACACCGCCTGAAACGTACTTATAATTCTTTATGACCCACTGCCGATGCTGCCAGGCGTGATAGTTCTTCGCGTCCATATCGAGGATGCTCTCGGTCAGGGTCAGCTCGCTCGACGCATCATCCAGCCACTCGACGATCACGCGCCGATGATGCCAGACCTGGTAGTTTTTCGGATTTTCCGCGATCACGCGCCCAATGTAGGACAGCTCCTCGTACAGGTCAGCGTTTAGCGCCTTCAGTATGTCCCGACGGTACTGCCACACGGTGTAATTGGCCGCATTCAGCTTCGCCGCGTCCTTCGTCAGCTCAAGGGCGCGCGGCGATTTCTCCTGCCGGGAAATGACCGCCCGCAGGTAACCGTACACGTCGTTGACTGCAAGGGGGAGTGGGAATCAATTACACATGCGACACTAGAAATACAGCAATAGGCAATTGACTTACATCGTTCACTATACTGAATAATCACGACCGGATTTTCGCCATCATCCTGTGGTAATGGCTGCAGATCCGACCATTCCGGTCGGTGCGCGTACAGCACCCAATCGTCGGAAAAGTCCTCATCGGAGCTGTTACCGTCCGCCATCAAGTCCCGGTCGAAGTTAGCGAGGTGTAAATCGTGCAGGAAGAACTTTACCACAGGGCAATTTCACGGCAGCGGCAGGCCGTATTTATTCCGAAAACGGGGTTTATTATTCTTTTTTTACTGCGACACAGCTGTCACGACGGATAAATACCAAGATTGCTATAGCACAATGGAAAAGATAATTTTAAGATGTTTTTATTACACGGAAAGGATACGAATGAACGATTTCTTGGAAGAGTATCTTATTAGGTTGGAATGTTAAAAAAGGAAATGCAGTTGATTTGAATGTTTCTGCAAATAAAAACCACCAAAACAAACCAAAAGGTTCGTACACACCTTGGGCCACCGGTAATTTTGACAGCTGTGCTGCGCAACCAACCAGCTGTCAAACGCGAGGGGGAAATCGCGTGACAGATCGTGGTGTGCGTGAGTATGCGTTGTTGGCAAGGAGATGGAAGGGAGGTGAAGTCATTCCATACAAATTGCTACGGCTTTCTCAGAAAAATAAACGAAATTTTGACATCCATGGGTAAAAGTGTTGTGTTTGTATTAGTGCGGAGGCAATCGTTTGTTTACATCGGTGGGAAGCACTAGAAGGTAAGGATGTGAAATTTTAATTTAACTATTTCTCGTGAATAACTACATAAAATATGCATCCGCTGTGTCTTGCAGGTATAGGTAGTGAATAAAGCGACCTTCACGTTTCTTGGTTACTTTTCCGAGCCGAACTTAAGCCCGGAGCTGGGTCAATGGAACGCGCATAGTCGCTCGACATCCGGCTCGTCGTCCAACCCGGTTGGTATGCTGGCAAATGTGGTAAACATGGTGCAAAATATCAACACCGAACCCGGAAAGTGTACGATTGCTGATGCCGTCAAACACCCGTACCCGTACGGCGTTCAGGTGATACTGTTGGTGTTCGGTCCGTGCAACAATCTACAACCAATCCGTTCACTTAATTCACACCTGCACCGTGCTGCTGCTCATCGCCCAATCTGCCATTCAACCTAATAAAATCGCGAAGTATCATTGTGCAAAAATTTTAATAAAAGAGATGGACTTCCGTCCACTGCACAGTGGGCACGGGGCGTGCGCGTAAATCGAAAAGTCATTTTTGAGATACCGACTTTACGAGTGGATATTCTTAAAATAGATACTTATACATTGGGAAAGCCAAAAAAACATGGCTCTAATGTTAATCAGTTCCGAGATATAAGTATTCAAAGTCAGAAATTGATAAAAAGTACAGCGAAAAAAAATTTTTTTTTGTAAGATTTAAATGCATGTATTTATGCAACGAATTGTGCGATAGTGATAATTTTTATTGTTTTGGATAGGAAATTTATTGTTCTTTATATAAAAAATACTTGCAGTATATGCAGTCGTAGACGAGGAGCAGTTAACGGAGAGGTAACATAGAACCACGGATTTATGCTGAGTATACAAGGCCCACGAGATGCTGATTTTTCTTAGGTCATGCCTAAAATAACAGAAAGACGGTAAATCTTTCATCTCCCTAACCTGCATGGGGCCATGGGGCAATAGAAGCACAGCGCTATGTTGGCATTCTATTCGATCGCGGCATGAAGGAGAGTGTATATGCAGATAGGTTTATGTACTTTGCTATCACTACTTGCACTACCCGCCAAACCTGTGCCATCGCATAGTCTAAAATCGAATTTTCATGTTCGTGTGTTTCTGATATGGTATTCACACACGACACAACTTGTACTTTGATGACACGGACGAAATTACATTTATTGCACATCACATTTATTACGCACAAAATAAACATTAAAACACGGGCGTGCGGTAGCAGTTACCAGCACGTCTTATTGCGCCTGATGCTGTGGCTCGACTCTTGAGCGGAAACTGCTGACCAAGGCGACGACGACGCACGACGCTACTACCTCGAATGCTCGTGCCGTTACGTGCGGATAGATTCAGGCCGGCACAAACTTCAGACTGTCGCCGTGCGGTTTGTATTCGATGTGCTGCGATTGAGATAGGTTTAGTATGCGCCGCAGCGTGTCGCGGATGCGGTTGGTGGTAACCGTATCGGTGGCCTTCCGGTTCCATACCGACAGCACGTCCTCGGGGAACTGGGTGCACAGGACGACGCCGCAGATTTCGCCGCTCGACGCTACTACCTCGAATAGTAGGAAGTATCACGATGAGATGTCCATCTGTAACACTAATATTAAGGATCAATGCACGTAACATCGCTTCTAAAACAATACACCGCATTTACTTACACAAACGTACTGGAAGCGGTAGCAGCAGCACCATTCCGAAACGAAAGCCAACCGAGATTCATCCCTACTGCTCACCACGGACAGGATGCATCGGGTAAAGATTTCATCCGACGATAGTCACTCCGCATCCGGATGCGTGTCCAGTTTAAACCAACTAGAAAGAAATGCAGATGGATGAAACATTTTAACATCGATGATAAACTAAACAGACACTGTGTTTTACCAATTGCAGACTGCTCGTGATACAAATCCTCCTCCAAGGGAAGAACAGGCTGCTGCATTACTCGAGGGTGATTTCGTCCGTGAAACAAGAAAACAAATTTATCATATGTACAGCAATTTATACGGTGAAAGCAAAAAATATTCTGTACTTACAAAAGGCGATTATATTTCCTCCACCAAATGCTTGCTGCTTGATGATGTCTACTTCGCCTATGTGTGTGTGCTCATGGACGTAAACAAACATTAACCATAGACGTCAAACTTTATTTTCAAAATGGCTAGCTTGACAGGCCTATGACTTCACCTCCCTTCCATCTCCTTGACATTTTGGTACATCATCCGATTCACACAGGCCGAGGAGCGAGAAGAAACGTAAAAAACCGTGTGTGGAGGAATCGCGCGAATATCGTCGCGGAAGAATCCCAGAATAGTAAGCGTTCCAGCCCGTTTTCCCCAGCTGTTGGCTGGCATACGAACGGATTCCCATCCGGAAGTGGACAGGAGGAATCAGGAGGGTTTTCCGCAAGTGACGTCGGACGGGTGGCTTTCACTCCGCTTCGGTCGGTTTCGTCGGTGGTTACGCCGCGACTTTTAAGGGAAGTGCAAAGCGGGCCTTTGCTATCCCTTCCGTTCCCCGCATCGCGAAACATCTATCCAGACGGTGGATGATTCACGGTCACGGTGAAGCGAAACAGATCCGCGTGAGGTTGCGCTGTTGTGCTAGTACGAAAGTGTAAAGGAAGAGCTGGTGTTGCTCTTCCGGTGCAAAGATCGTTCCGGTGAGAGTGGAATCTGTGGCCAACGGACGGCCACGTTGTCATTGTTGGCAAGAGTAGCCTTGCCGTGTCCGTGTCCGGTGAAGCGTGAGATGGTGAAGAAGCAATCGGTGCGCTGGTGTTCCGTGAGCAGATAAAAGTGACGTGCCAGCCTGTGCATATCACGTAAAAAACGTACAGCCGCTACTACCCTTTAAAGCGTATTGTTTTGTCCGAGCTCGAGGAACTCCTTTGGAGGAAGCCACACGCACAATGTATTTCTACAAGCAGAAGCTGCTGCACCAGGCGCAGCTCAAGAAGCTGATCGATCACAAGTATTCCTGCACCAACGTCAGCCTGATGGATCCGTTCCTGCAGCCGTGGTGGTGCTGGCTCGTGTCGAAGGTGCCCCTCTGGTTGGCCCCGAATCTCATCACGATCGTCGGCCTGATCATCAACATCGTCACCACGCTAATACTGATCTCGTAAGTACGGGGCGAAAGCGGGCGACGATTTAATTTTACTCCCGTTTCTCTTTTTTATCTCACACCCCCCGGTGAGGAGGCCCCGTCTTTGTAGCGAACCGAGCGCGTACATCTAGCACGAGAGGTCGCGGCAATTATGTAATTTCGCAAAGTGTCTCCGCGGTGAATGAGACGGCAGAAGCTGCACCGAGCGGTACACGAGTGCACGAAAATCTTCGCCGCACTTTATCGTGGAGTGGTTGCCTCCGTTTTTTAGCTTCGTCACGGTTCAAACACGGCGTTTATTTGCCGGTTTGTATTCATTTTTTGCGTTTTCACCAGTACATATTTGTTTTACGTTAGAAGGGAAGATAGCAATTACTTCGCTGAGTGATTCTGTCTGACGAGACATCTAAATTTCCGTTTAAGAAATATTTGAACAATGCACAATTTGCGTACCATTGCTTCGCGCGAGTGCATACTTCAATTTTAAATTCAAAAATTCCCTTCCATCGCATCCGCTGGCATCGCGATGCAAGCGATGCGTTTCCAAGGAAACGTTGTTATGTTTTATGGACCGAAATTCCACCTCCGATGGGAGGAACGATGTATGCATTTTTTTTCCTAACCGATAATGCCTCATTCGAACATAAAAAATGCGCAACAAGCTAATTGAGCAACAGGAGGGAAAGCTAAGTTTGTAACGCAGTCGATTCCGTGCGCCTTTTGGGAATAGCTTTGAACTGGAAAGTTCATGGAAGCGACCAATTTTCACCTCGGCGCGATGGTTTTCGCGCTTCTGTACCGGGCGGGGGAGGATGGAAAAACGTGCGATGTTTCGATGCTTGTTTCGGGGTTGTGATTCGCGAGCGTGGGGCCGACGTCTTGTCTGTTTATTTGTTATTTTCAACGTGTCGATGCTAACTGGTGGTAGTACAAGCCATCGTAGACGCGTCGTTTGACGCTTTGTTGATATTTTGTGAAGTGATTGTCCAAATCCAAACCATTTCACACTATGTGAGTCTCTGATAATGCTTTCCTGTGTTTAGCAATATTTAAGAATCATTTAAGGATGACTATAAATCAACCGGAGTCAGTATTTTTCTTCGCTGACACAACAATCTTTATAGATCTGCAGATGCAGGATCCTTAGGCCTGTATACAAAAAGAAACGTTCCGTTGTTTGGCCAAGTTTGTTTTCTGGTCTGCCATTTCTTAACGATGTATCTAGTCTAGATTTTCAGTATTTGTTGTACGAATACTGGATGCAACTTAAGACGAGATTCCACATTATACGCGGCAGTTCTATAAGCATTATCCAAGTTCTATAAGTGTTATAAGTGTTATTCAAGTATATCAGTATTTTATCTTAAATAATTCATGACTATAGCTGCTTTTCTACTACCATGTTTGCATAACATTTTATATCCAGTAGGTTGGAAGAAGCCTAAAATTCATAGACGAAGATTTATATCTTCGATATCCTGTGGTGGACCGTTATCCTCATCTGGATCATATGCATTTGATACTCAATCGAAACGTAGATGAAAACCCACACCTAATGAGCTTTTAATTTACTTCCCCTTTCTCTCGCTCTATCTTTCTTCTTTTCTTATAGCTTCAGTCCAACGGGTCGTGAGGATCCGCCAAGATGGGCATCGGCCCTGTGCGGTATCGGACTGTTCATCTACCAGAGCCTGGACGCGATCGACGGCAAGCAGGCACGCCGAACAAACTCATCATCGCCACTGGGCGAACTGTTCGATCACGGGTGCGACTCCATCTCCACCGTGTTCGTCGCCCTGTCGGCCTGCATCTCGGTCCAGCTCGGGTTCTACCCCCGCTGGATGTTCTTCCAGTGTTTCTGCGCGATGACACTGTTCTATTGCGCCCACTGGCAGACGTACGTGTCCGGCACGCTACGGTTCGGACGGATCGACGTCACCGAAGCGCAGTGCACAATCATCGGCATTCACATGATATCGGCCGTGTTCGGTCCGTCCATCTGGATGACCAAGGTAGGTCCGCGCGGCAGTGCGGGACACTGGAGTTCTGATCTTCAAATTCTTCCTTACAGCCGTTACCGTGAAGAACGCATTAGAACATCGTGGGGTGTTTTGCTTGTATTTCGACATGTTCTCCCGGCACGTGTAGACGGTTCCGATCGTTCGCGCCAAAGGTGGCCTCACGCCTTTGATTGATTGGACCTTGAAACGGCCGTCGTGCATTAGATAGTGCTAGATTGCGGTTCGGCGGTGGCCGGCTTTTGCATACCCGCTTTCTGCTCGTCCCCCAGAGGGTGGTGTGATAGCACAAATTGCACCTACACTTTATTAGCCACAATTGCTACCGGGTCAAGTCCGCACCGGGGTTTTGGGGGACGTTTGGGACACTCGAAAGAAGACGGTGTCCATATAAGGTTCGAGTGTGATAAAGTGCAAGGTCATATGATGTGTTCCGATACACTTTGTAGATTGCTGCTGCTTCTAGTGCATTGTAATGAAGGCTCGTTTGTTCTCTCACCATGCAAAACAGCGCCATGACCCGCCGGCTGGGGGGGGAAAGCGCAACCGAGCTTCTCACAATCTTTGCCAGCCCCCACGCCCCACTCCACTGCAGTTATGACGCGCCGTGCGCACATGGCGTGATGTTTGTTCCCTTCCAGCGTGGATGTGTTCGTTTGTGGGGAAGCATTCACCAACACCACCACCATAGGCATTGCGCGTACGCCCGACGCATCCATACGCATCGGGCCCGCGTGCGTGTTCAAAGTACAGACTCTGGCCGGTGGCGGTTGGTCAGTTGCTCCAATTCAGCATAGGCGTACGCGCATATGCACATGCGGTTTTGGTTGTTTTCTCCTTCTTGACTTGTTCCTCACTTTGCTTGTCCGGGTTCCACCTTAAAGTAACCCCCTCTGGTTTGGCCTATAGCGATTTTTGGTTATCACTTATTCCAAGCGTGCGTGGTGGTCCGATGGCGCTTGTCGATGTTGCGATATGATAAGAAGAGAAGGTAGTGCTAAACGAAACACCTCTACCGGGGAGTGGTCCGATTTTGTAATGCTCAACTGAATTGTGGGCCGGTGAGTGAACGCTATCAGGCGTGGTAAGTTTGGCGGTTTGCTTACTCTCCAACAACGACGACGACACCGACCACAAATAAGTGGATGTGGCCGCAGCGTGTCGTCGAATCTTATCAGCGTTTCTATTTGCAGCACGGTGCTGGTGGCTGCGTCAATCAACACGATTGTGGAGTTGTTGGTTGGATTAGGTTCGAAACGTAAATTTTGGCATGTTTTCTTCTTCCGTATTACGCCGGCTCTTTGCAAGATCGGCATATCGGCAGTGGCAATCACTTTAATCTCAGTGATAGATTTTGCTGACTACCTGCTGATCCTAGCTTAATAACGTTTCACAGGTTCCAGCTCATATACGCTTATCAAATGCGGCAAATTCGTACTCTCCCGGAACGAACGAACCCCTAGAAAAATGTTGAAATCGCAGAATTTTTATAGTACAGCAAAAAATAGCACATACACACGAAAAGTGTCATGAATGGCACCATTTGTGTTGAAAAATGAAGATGATCATCTCGCACATGGCGTGATGTTTGTTCCCTTCCAGCGTGGATGTGTTCGTTTGTGGGGAAGCATTCACCAACACCACCACCATAGGCATTGCGCGTACGCCCGACGCATCCATACGCATCGGGCCCGCGTGCGTGTTCAAAGTACAGACTCTGGCCGGTGGCGGTTGGTCAGTTGCTCCAATTCAGCATAGGCGTACGCGCATATGCACATGCGGTTTTGGTTGTTTTCTCCTTCTTGACTTGTTCCTCACTTTGCTTGTCCGGGTTCCACCTTAAAGTAACCCCCTCTGGTTTGGCCTATAGCGATTTTTGGTTATCACTTATTCCAAGCGTGCGTGGTGGTCCGATGGCGCTTGTCGATGTTGCGATATGATAAGAAGAGAAGGTAGTGCTAAACGAAACACCTCTACCGGGGAGTGGTCCGATTTTGTAATGCTCAACTGAATTGTGGGCCGGTGAGTGAACGCTATCAGGCGTGGTAAGTTTGGCGGTTTGCTTACTCTCCAACAACGACGACGACACCGACCACAAATAAGTGGATGTGGCCGCAGCGTGTCGTCGAATCTTATCAGCGTTTCTATTTGCAGCACGGTGCTGGTGGCTGCGTCAATCAACACGATTGTGGAGTTGTTGGTTGGATTAGGTTCGAAACGTAAATTTTGGCATGTTTTCTTCTTCCGTATTACGCCGGCTCTTTGCAAGATCGGCATATCGGCAGTGGCAATCACTTTAACCTCAGTGATAGATTTTGCTGACTACCTGCTGATCCTAGCTTAATAACGTTTCACAGGTTCCAGCTCATATACGCTTATCAAATGCGGCAAATTCGTACTCTCCCGGAACGAACGAACCCCTAGAAAAATGTTGAAATCGCAGAATTTTTATAGTACAGCAAAAAATAGCACATACACACGAAAAGTGTCATGAATGGCACCATTTGTGTTGAAAAATGAAGATGATCATCTGACGTACGTTCTTGGTCGCTTGGTTGACCGAGTGACCATGTTTTGACGTTATTTTGTTGGTAAATCTTGAACATGTTTGAAACACAGAATAAACAAGGCAAGTTTAATCAGTTTCGTATCCCGCCGAGAGATGGCGCCATTTGATCAAGGTTGCAGCGATACGTTTTGCTGAAGGTTGCTATGATTATTTTTAAATATCTTTAAGTGCTGATTCATTGAAAGGAAAATCGTAAAAAAAACATTTCAATGGCGTTACCTTTCAATAGATGGCGCCACTCGAACAAGGGTGTATTGATACGAAAATCGTCTACAGAACAGTCATTTCTAGCTGAAATTGATGCAAATATTTTAAACATTCTGATTCACGATAATGTATGCCTAAAAAATAACAGCACTTTGTGTAATTATGGCAATTGTTTTACTTGAAGTTATATAAAGTGTGATTAACAGAGACGTGTCCCCATCGAATGTAACGTACGTTTAAGAAACTCGTCAATAACCATGCCATGCCGTTCAGCATCAATTTTCATCCAAGAAATTGGCAAAACAATGGTTTGCAAAATGTTTATCACCAGCACTTGCACACACCGTTTTGAAGAAATCACCACAAATAAGATCTCAAACTCGTAACTGCTGAAACGAGGCAAAATTTGACCCACCTCACCTTTCCCATACCGGACGCACCAGAACTACAATCTCTGCTCTCTCTCTCTCTTCTCTCCCATTTCATTCCAAAAATGTTTCCCTCACCCCGTTTCGCGTGTAACGAAACCAAATCCAAACGAAATTTCGCGCTATGCCCCGGGATCACAGATCTTCGGGCAGCTCGAGCTGTGGAGCTCGATGGCCATCATGACCATCCTGTGCGGTGGCTGGTCACTGCTGGAGTTCTTCTCGGTGATCCGGGCCGGCGGTGTCGGCAAAAACGGATCCACGGTCGCCGTAAGTTCTGCTCTGTTCCCATTCTCAACAACTTCAACAACAACCTCCAACCATTCAGTCCTGTGGCTTCCTACCAAACTCCCAACTTTCTCAAGATTAGTTTGACCTCTTTTTTTCCTTCACGCACCCGGCACTACAGTTTTGCCGAGTTTCTCCAAATGTTCACATCTGAACAGCGTATCTGAATGCTGAAGAACTGTTTGCAATTCACTCCAACTGACCCAGACGACACTACAGAATCATCTCCAGAAAGTTGCAATATGACGAGCCCACCCAGTTGTTGCATCTTGTGTACCTCTTGCCTATGAATCTGCATGAACGAATCTTTGTCCGTGTGTGTGTGTTTTTTAAATGTCTTTATGTATTTAACTGTCTCCCACCTGAGCATGTCCTGTTCGCGATGAAAAAGGTGGGATCATGCATGAGTCGAACCGGTCAACGTTGTGTCGTTTATCCGTACTCCTTCCGCCGAGTTTTACAGGGATTGGGATTGGGGAATAGAACTGATCTCCTGTTCGCCGTCTCCGCCGCTGCCGCATGCCTTGCGCAATGTGAATGTTTTGTGTGTATGTCTGTGTAACGGCAGCGCGGGTACTGTTGCATTCTGTTGTGATAACTCTTTACCTCGCTCCTTGCGTTCTCTCTTTACATGTCGTTTTGTTGTTAATTTTTCAGTGTTTTGTTTGTTTGTTTCATTTGTTATAAACCTCTATTCCTAATCTGAGTGTGTTACGCCGTTAACGCTTCCACTTTCCGTTCTCTTCTTTTTTTTTCTTTATGTTCGTCTCTTCCACTGTTTCTTTGCGCTCCCGGTCCCAGATGCCGCTGCTCGGTGGCACCTGGAACTACACCGTGTTCGCGATCTTTACGTTCGGCTTCGTGCAGGTGTTCGCCACCTTCTGCCAGAGTTTCCGTGCCGGTGGCGTGGGCAAGAATGGTTCAACCGTTGCCGTAAGCGTCCTTTGCAGACTTTCTTCTTGTGTACATACAGTAGTAGAACTTTTAAACTTTCTCTTCCTATACTATATCTGAATGATTTAAGATCATTCCCTCCTTTTTCTGCGCTTCTTATTATATTCTCCTTCTGCCTTATGCTATCTACTTACATCATCGTCGTTCTAACACCGACACACTAACTTGGGGATGTTTAATCAACAAATTAATACTATCTACTACAAAAGGAGAATGTTGGATTAATACGAACGGCACTCTGCGTTAGGTTTTAGTATCGGTATCGCGAATAATTCTGTTCTTCAACAAAACAAACGCACTACGTTGAGTTTCCGTCGTTCGCTTGTTGCTCATTTCGCCCGTCTTCTCCGTTGCTCTTATCAACTGTACATTTCTTTTATATATTTTACAAAAACATACATTTCTAGGGCGTATTTCTATTGTTCTCGTTTGCCCTTGAACAATACATATTAATCTCTACTTATCATAATGTGTTTTTTCTTTCTTTCTTTCTTCCTTTTTATCTCATTTTTATCCACTCTTCTTGTCAACTTGTTTGTTGCAATCTTTGCTGTGCGGACTTCGTTCTTGCGTTTTCCTGTGTCGCGTTCGTACCCCTGTTTGAAACCTCCGCCTTTTTGGCTACCGTTTGTGTGTATGTTTTTTAAACATTCACTTGCTCTCCAAATTCTATGGCTTACCAATTTAACCAACACTTGAAATTGACCCCAACTAACTTCGATTCAACGCACACATACACCCTCGATCGCCCACACCGACGCAAACGCACAGCTACCGTTGATGGGGGGTATCGACGTAAAGACGATCCCGCTCTACTTTGCCGTGTTTGTGTTCGGGCTGCTAGCGTATCAAAACTCGGCCGTAATCTTTACCGGTGGCGTTGGCAAGAACGGATCAACTGTCGCTGTAAGGCCACTAATCTATGTGTGTGTGTGTGTGCGTGTTTGTTTGTGTGATTATGTTCCCCTCTCCCCCCCGGGCATGCTTTTAACATGTGCCGTCGTGTGATGTGTTTAGATTGGTCCTTCCCCTAATTCTATCTCGCAACTTATACGTGTGCTAGCAATTAAATGTCATTTTATCGTAAACGTTAGCTGTTCCTGTTCATCGTCCGACGTTTAACGGGAGTGATTGTCCTACTGCTTGATTTAACGGAGTGTCGTCCTGCTGTGTCCAAACTAATAACTGCTCAACCACGCCCGGGAGTTCTTCTCTAGTTCTTAGCATGCTTTACACGTTTTTTTGTTGTTGTGTCATCTTCCTATCGTCTATTCGATCAGATTTATGATTTTGTTAAATTAACACTCGCGTATCATAAATTAGTACGCATTTTTTTCTAATTGCTTAAAAAAACATTCTTTTAAAGAAAAAAATAAACATTTTACCTGTTAGCTTGCTAAAAATGTATTAGCGTTTCATCGACATATATAGCTTTCATTTACTTACAGTTTTATGGTATACAATGTGTTCACTTATGTGTTTAGTTACTTCAAGATTACGTTTTTCTAAAGAAATAAGCTAAATTTACTTTTTTTCTATACAAACCCCACTATCTTTATGGCCCTACTCCGTGTTGGCATTGTAGAGATGATCAGCACACACTATGTTAGGCCAACTAAATCAATTACCTTTTGACCTTTCCTCAATCAAACTGATCGATAGCGGTACGAGATGCTATTAAAAACGCGAAAGCACCGTGTGCTCGAGATATCAGACTAAAGCGAAGCATAACAAGATTCAAACAATTAACCCCCTCCGCGTCTGATGGAGAGTCTGGAGGTGCAAATAACTCACTCTATTCTTGGATTGGCCTTAACATCGAGCGACATGCAATTGAACGCTAACATTAAAATAGTTTATTTGTATTAAAATTTAAATAATCAGAATGCGGCTTAAAAACAACAATTCTTTCTGGGCTGTGAAACACGTAGAACATCAACACACCAGTGGACATGGGCTAGTTAAGACCAAACTAAGACATATAACGAGACAGTAACACATCACAAAACAGAACTTAAAGTAAGGAGGGTATTCCGGAGATAATAACTGACGTGAAGGTACACCTCATAATCGGCTTTAACGTAAAAGAAATGGAACGGAATCCCATATTGAGATCGTTTAACCAATCCTCTAATCTCGATCATCATATTCTTCACCCGCTGTACAATCGCCATTGCAACATTATTGCTGCTTCATCCCGTCTTAGACACAAAAAGCTTGTTTTAGCAAAAATGAAAAAAAAAAGTGCTATAGTAATAGCGTATGTTATAGAAACAAGGTGCAGAAGTAAAGCGCTCTCCTAGCTACTTGTTGATTATTACTTTGTTATTTGACCTTTAGATTTATGTTGCAGTTTGTTTTCTTCACGAATCATCACGTTCCACTGTATTTTAATTTCTTGTTTTATTTATTTTTGCTAGAACAAACCTCTTTATCCCCAATCCCGAATTCCCCCTCTTAAAGAAACATGATAGAACATCGCATCCTTCATCTTCTTCCCTGCTCATTCCGTTACCACACATACAAGAAGTACGCACCTCACTCTTATGCGTGTGTGTGTGTGTCTTGTGTATTTGCTGGTGTCTACTATCTATCACCACTATCTTCCTTCTTCCAAATTCGCTTTTCGCCCCATTTCCACTAATGGAGTTTTTTTTTCTATTCCGCGTGCGTGTGTTCGCACCCTACCCAAACCCTGAACTGAAATTCGAATCGGATCCGTACGATTCCCCACTGGTTGAAACACCAACAGGGCACCAGCGTGCTGTCCCCGATCATCCCGTTCCTGTTCGTCGTTGTGCCGGCGTACGTGATCTCGCAGAAGTCGACCGATCAGATCTACGAAAACCATCCCGCCCTGTACATCATGGCGTTCGGTATGATCACGGCCAAGGTGACGAACCGATTGGTGGTAAGTGCATTTGTTCAATTTACCCAAGTGTCTTGTCAACTTCTCAGAAAGGGTTGAAATGTTTCAACATTAGGAATGTAATTGTTACACAAAATACCCAATGATATTATTCACCAACACATAGAGAATCACATTCTATAACCCATTTTGTCGTAATTTATTACAAAAAAAACTGTATTTCACTTTTGCTTGGAACTAGAAAAGTGAGAAATTTATGAAAACGTGAAATATTTCCACTAGTTTCGCTACATATTCATAGATGGCGCCACTGCTCCACAGATCCGTATATAAGCGCCATGTTCTTTGCTATATCCGTCAGGATATTTGTGTAGTTTGCGAGATATTAACTACCCGCTGTAGTTGAGATGATTTTTCATAAAATCATCTTACACATCAGATATCAAGTCCAATTTTCCGTAAACATCCAGATTTGGCTATTTCGTTTTGATAAATGTTGCATAGACATCTCAGTATTTGTTAAAATTTTCGCTTTGCCATTCCGTAAGGAAGCTCTCGAAACAAATCTGATGTGTCGTTTTATTTGAAATATCCTTGCAACGCAGCTAATTGTTACTGCAATGTCTGTACTTTGTAGGTCGCCCACATGACAAAGAGCGAAATGGAGTACCTCGACTGGGGCCTGATTGGTCCGCTGTGTCTGTTCCTTAACCAGTACTTCAATAGCTTCCTGCCGGAGTACTACGTACTGTGGTTCTGTTTGCTCTGGTGCACCGTCGATCTCGTCCGGTACTGTGGACAGGTGAGTGGGAAGAAAGCTGGAAGAATACAAAAGAGATCGCTTGCGTGCGTCCGGATCCCAGCCGAATCGTTCAACCATGTGCTTTGCTCCTTTTAGGTGTGCCTGGAAATTTGTGACTACTTGAAGATTGAACTCTTCCGCATTCCCTACCCACCGAAGCCGGTAATGACATCACAAGGTACGAACCCTCCACA
>KZ069130.1:19858-40020 GCA_002091845.1 Anopheles cracens
AAAGCACAACTCGCACCAGTGAGATCGAGACGTTCGGGATGACACTGTTCTATTGCGCCCACTGGCAGACGTACGTGTCCGGCACGCTACGGTTCGGACGGATCGACGTCACCGAAGCGCAGTGCACAATCATCGGCATTCACATGATATCGGCCGTGTTCGGTCCGTCCATCTGGATGACCAAGGTAGGTCCGCGCGGCAGTGCGGGACACTGGAGTTCTGATCTTCAAATTCTTCCTTACAGCCGTTACCGTGAAGAACGCATTAGAACATCGTGGGGTGTTTTGCTTGTATTTCGACATGTTCTCCCGGCACGTGTAGACGGTTCCGATCGTTCGCGCCAAAGGTGGCCTCACGCCTTTGATTGATTGGACCTTGAAACGGCCGTCGTGCATTAGATAGTGCTAGATTGCGGTTCGGCGGTGGCCGGCTTTTGCATACCCGCTTTCTGCTCGTCCCCCAGAGGGTGGTGTGATAGCACAAATTGCACCTACACTTTATTAGCCACAATTGCTACCGGGTCAAGTCCGCACCGGGGTTTTGAAAAACGTGCGATGTTTCGATGCTTGTTTCGGGGTTGTGATTCGCGAGCGTGGGGCCGACGTCTTGTCTGTTTATTTGTTATTTTCAACGTGTCGATGCTAACTGGTGGTAGTACAAGCCATCGTAGACGCGTCGTTTGACGCTTTGTTGATATTTTGTGAAGTGATTGTCCAAATCCAAACCATTTCACACTATGTGAGTCTCTGATAATGCTTTCCTGTGTTTAGCAATATTTAAGAATCATTTAAGGATGACTATAAATCAACCGGAGTCAGTATTTTTCTTCGCTGACACAACAATCTTTATAGATCTGCAGATGCAGGATCCTTAGGCCTGTATACAAAAAGAAACGTTCCGTTGTTTGGCCAAGTTTGTTTTCTGGTCTGCCATTTCTTAACGATGTATCTAGTCTACATGTTCAGTATTTGTTGCACGAATACTGGATGCAACTTAAGACCAGATTCCACATTATACGCGGCAGTTCTATAAGCATTATCCAAGTTCTATAAGTGTTATAAGTGTTATTCAAGTATATCAGTATCTTCATGACTATAGCTGCTTTTCTTCTACCATGTTTGCATAACATTTTATATCCAGTAGGTTGGAAGAAGCCTAAAATTCATAGACGAAGATTTATATCTTCGATATCCTGTGGTGGACCGTTATCCTCATCTGGATCATATGCATTTGATACTCAATCGAAACGTAGATGAAAACCCACACCTAATGAGCTTTTAATTTACTTCCCCTTTCTCTCGCTCTATCTTTCTTCTTTTCTTATAGCTTCAGTCCAACGGGTCGTGAGGATCCGCCAAGATGGGCATCGGCCCTGTGCGGTATCGGACTGTTCATCTACCAGAGCCTGGACGCGATCGACGGCAAGCAGGCACGCCGAACAAACTCATCATCGCCACTGGGCGAACTGTTCGATCACGGGTGCGACTCCATCTCCACCGTGTTCGTCGCCCTGTCGGCCTGCATCTCGGTCCAGCTCGGGTTCTACCCCCGCTGGATGTTCTTCCAGTGTTTCTGCGCGATGACACTGTTCTATTGCGCCCACTGGCAGACGTACGTGTCCGGCACGCTACGGTTCGGACGGATCGACGTCACCGAAGCGCAGTGCACAATCATCGGCATTCACATGATATCGGCCGTGTTCGGTCCGTCCATCTGGATGACCAAGGTAGGTCCGCGCGGCAGTGCGGGACACTGGAGTTCTGATCTTCAAATTCTTCCTTACAGCCGTTACCGTGAAGAACGCATTAGAACATCGTGGGGTGTTTTGCTTGTATTTCGACATGTTCTCCCGGCACGTGTAGACGGTTCCGATCGTTCGCGCCAAAGGTGGCCTCACGCCTTTGATTGATTGGACCTTGAAACGGCCGTCGTGCATTAGATAGTGCTAGATTGCGGTTCGGCGGTGGCCGGCTTTTGCATACCCGCTTTCTGCTCGTCCCCCAGAGGGTGGTGTGATAGCACAAATTGCACCTACACTTTATTAGCCACAATTGCTACCGGGTCAAGTCCGCACCGGGGTTTTGGGGGACGTTTGGGACACTCGAAAGAAGACGGTGTCCATATAAGGTTCGAGTGTGATAAAGTGCAAGGTCATATGATGTGTTCCGATACACTTTGTAGATTGCTGCTGCTTCTAGTGCATTGTAATGAAGGCTCGTTTGTTCTCTCACCATGCAAAACAGCGCCATGACCCGCCGGCTGGGGGGGGAAAGCGCAACCGAGCTTCTCACAATCTTTGCCAGCCCCCACGCCCCACTCCACTGCAGTTATGACGCGCCGTGCGCACATGGCGTGATGTTTGTTCCCTTCCAGCGTGGATGTGTTCGTTTGTGGGGAAGCATTCACCAACACCACCACCATAGGCATTGCGCGTACGCCCGACGCATCCATACGCATCGGGCCCGCGTGCGTGTTCAAAGTACAGACTCTGGCCGGTGGCGGTTGGTCAGTTGCTCCAATTCAGCATAGGCGTACGCGCATATGCACATGCGGTTTTGGTTGTTTTCTCCTTCTTGACTTGTTCCTCACTTTGCTTGTCCGGGTTCCACCTTAAAGTAACCCCCTCTGGTTTGGCCTATAGCGATTTTTGGTTATCACTTATTCCAAGCGTGCGTGGTGGTCCGATGGCGCTTGTCGATGTTGCGATATGATAAGAAGAGAAGGTAGTGCTAAACGAAACACCTCTACCGGGGAGTGGTCCGATTTTGTAATGCTCAACTGAATTGTGGGCCGGTGAGTGAACGCTATCAGGCGTGGTAAGTTTGGCGGTTTGCTTACTCTCCAACAACGACGACGACACCGACCACAAATAAGTGGATGTGGCCGCAGCGTGTCGTCGAATCTTATCAGCGTTTCTATTTGCAGCACGGTGCTGGTGGCTGCGTCAATCAACACGATTGTGGAGTTGTTGGTTGGATTAGGTTCGAAACGTAAATTTTGGCATGTTTTCTTCTTCCGTATTACGCCGGCTCTTTGCAAGATCGGCATATCGGCAGTGGCAATCACTTTAACCTCAGTGATAGATTTTGCTGACTACCTGCTGATCCTAGCTTAATAACGTTTCACAGATTCCAGTTCATATACGCTTATCAAATGCGGCAAATTCGTACTCTCCCGGAACGAACGAACCCCTAGAAAAATGTTGAAATCGCAGAATTTTTATAGTACAGCAAAAAATAGCACATACACACGAAAAGTGTCATGAATGGCAGCATTTGTGTTGAAAAATGAAGATGATCATCTGACGTACGTTCTTGGTCGCTTGGTTGACCGAGTGACCATGTTTTGACGTTATTTTGTTGGTAAATCTTGAACATGTTTGAAACACAGAATAAACAAGGCAAGTTTAATCAGTTTCGTATCCCGCCGAGAGATGGCGCCATTTGATCAAGGTTGCAGCGATACGTTTTGCTGAAGGTTGCTATGATTATTTTTAAATATCTTTAAGTGCTGATTCATTGAAAGGAAAATCGTAAAAAAAACATTTCAATGGCGTTACCTTTCAATAGATGGCGCCACTCGAACAAGGGTGTATTGATACGAAAATCGTCTACAGAACAGTCATTTCTAGCTGAAATTGATGCAAATATTTTAAACATTCTGATTCACGATAATGTATGCCTAAAAAATAACAGCACTTTGTGTAATTATGGCAATTGTTTTACTTGAAGTTATATAAAGTGTGATTAACAGAGACGTGTCCCCATCGAATGTAACGTACGTTTAGGAAACTCGTCAATAACCATGCCATGCCGTTCAGCATCAATTTTCATCCAAGAAATTGGCAAAACAATGGTTTGCAAAATGTTTATCACCAGCACTTGCACACACCGTTTTGAAGAAATCACCACAAATAAGATCTCAAACTCGTAACTGCTGAAACGAGGCAAAATTTGACCCACCTCACCTTTCCCATACCGGACGCACCGGAACTACAATCTCTGCTCTCTCTCTCTTCTCTCCCATTTCATTCCAAAACGTTTCCCTCGCCCCGTTTCGCGTGTAACGAAACCAAACCCAAATGAAATTTCGCGCTATGCCCCGGGATCACAGATCTTCGGGCAGCTCGAGCTGTGGAGCTCGATGGCCATCATGACCATCCTGTGCGGTGGCTGGTCACTGCTGGAGTTCTTCTCGGTGATCCGGGCCGGCGGTGTCGGCAAAAACGGATCCACGGTCGCCGTAAGTTCTGCTCTGTTCCCATTGTTTTCCCTCCCGCTCAAACTCAACTTCAACAACAACCTCCAACCATTCAGTCCTGTGGCTTCCTACCAAACTCCCAACTTTCTCAAGATTAGTTTGACCTCTTTTTTTCCTTCACGCACCCGGCACTACAGTTTTGCCGAGTTTCTCCAAATGTTCACATCTGAACAGCGTATCTGAATGCTGAAGAACTGTTTGCAATTCACTCCAACTGACCCAGACGACACTACAGAATCATCTCCAGAAAGTTGCAATATGACGAGCCCACCCAGTTGTTGCATCTTGTGTACCTCTTGCCTATGAATCTGCATGAACGAATCTTTGTCCGTGTGTGTGTGTGTTTTTTAAATGTCTTTATGTATTTAACTGTCTCCCACCTGAGCATGTCCTGTTCGCGATGAAAAAGGTGGGATCATGCATGAGTCGAACCGGTCAACGTTGTGTCGTTTATCCGTACTCCTTCCGCCGAGTTTTACAGGGATTGGGATTGGGGAATAGAACTGATCTCCTGTTCGCCGTCTCCGCCGCTGCCGCATGCCTTGCGCAATGTGAATGTTTTGTGTGTATGTCTGTGTAACGGCAGCGCGGGTACTGTTGCATTCTGTTGTGATAACTCTTTACCTCGCTCCTTGCGTTCTCTCTTTACATGTCGTTTTGTTGTTAATTTTTCAGTGTTTTGTTTGTTTGTTTCATTTGTTATAAACCTCTATTCCTAATCTGAGTGTGTTACGCCGTTAACGCTTCCACTTTCCGTTCTCTTCTTTTTTTCTTTATGTTCGTCTCTTCCACTGTTTCTTTGCGCTCCCGGTCCCAGATGCCGCTGCTCGGTGGCACCTGGAACTACACCGTGTTCGCGATCTTTACGTTCGGCTTCGTGCAGGTGTTCGCCACCTTCTGCCAGAGTTTCCGTGCCGGTGGCGTGGGCAAGAATGGTTCAACCGTTGCCGTAAGCGTCCTTTGCAGACTTTCTTCTTGTGTACATACAGTAGTAGAACTTTTAAACTTTCTCTTCCTATACTATATCTGAATGATTTAAGATCATTCCCTCCTTTTTCTGCGCTTCTTATTATATTCTCCTTCTGCCTTATGCTATCTACTTACATCATCGTCGTTCTAACACCGACACACTAACTTGGGGATGTTTAATCAACAAATTAATACTATCTACTACAAAAGGAGAATGTTGGATTAATACGAACGGCACTTTGCGTTAGGTTTTAGTATCGGTATCGCGAATAATTCTGTTCTTCAACAAAACAAACGCACTACGTTGAGTTTCCGTCGTTCGCTTGTTGCTCATTTCGCCCGTCTTCTTCGTTGCTCTTATCAACTGTACATTTCTTTTATATATTTTACAAAAACATACATTTCTAGGGCGTATTTCTATTGTTCTCGTTTGCCCTTGAACAATCCATATTAATCTCTACTTATCATAATGTGTTTTTTCTTTCTTTCTTTCTTTCTTCCTTTTATCTCATTTTTATCCACTCTTCTTGTCAACTTGTTTGTTGCAATCTTTGCTGTGCGGACTTCGTTCTTGCGTTTTCCTGTGTCGCGTTCGTACCCCTGTTTGAAACCTCCGCCTTTTTGGCTACCGTTTGTGTGTATGTTTTTTAAACATTCACTTGCTCTCCAAATTCTATGGCTTACCAATTTAACCAACACTTGAAATTGACCCCAACTAACTTCGATTCAACGCACACATACACCCTCGATCGCCCACACCGACGCAAACGCACAGCTACCGTTGATGGGGGGTATCGACGTAAAGACGATCCCGCTCTACTTTGCCGTGTTTGTGTTCGGGCTGCTAGCGTATCAAAACTCGGCCGTAATCTTTACCGGTGGCGTTGGCAAGAACGGATCAACTGTCGCTGTAAGGCCACTAATCTATGTGTGTGTGTGTGTGCGTGTTTGTTTGTGTGATTATGTTCCCCTCTCCCCCCCGGGCATGCTTTTAACATGTGCCGTCGTGTGATGTGTTTAGATTGGTCCTTCCCCTAATTCTATCTCGCAACTTATACGTGTGCTAGCAATTAAATGTCATTTTATCGTAAACGTTAGCTGTTCCTGTTCATCGTCCGACGTTTAACGGGAGTGATTGTCCTACTGCTTGATTTAACGGAGTGTCGTCCTGCTGTGTCCAAACTAATAACTGCTCAACCACGCCCGGGAGTTCTTCTCTAGTTCTTAGCATGCTTTACACGTTTTTTTTGTTGTGTGTCATCTTCCTATCGTCTATTCGATCAGATTTATGATTTTGTTAAATTAACACTCGCGTATCATAAATTAGTACGCATTTTTTTCTAATTGCTTAAAAAAACATTCTTTTAAAGAAAAAAATAAACATTTTACCTGTTAGCTTGCTAAAAATGTATTAGCGTTTCATCGACATATATAGCTTTCATTTACTTACAGTTTTATGGTATACAATGTGTTCACTTATGTGTTTAGTTACTTCAAGATTACGTTTTTCTAAAGAAATAAGCTAAATTTACTTTTTTTCTATACAAACCCCACTATCTTTATGGCCCTACTCCGTGTTGGCATTGTAGAGATGATCAGCACACACTATGTTAGGCCAACTAAATCAATTACCTTTTGACCTTTCCTCAATCAAACTGATCGATAGCGGTACGAGATGCTATTAAAAACGCGAAAGCACCGTGTGCTCGAGATATCAGACTAAAGCGAAGCATAACAAGATTCAAACAATTAACCCCCTCCGCGTCTGATGGAGAGTCTGGAGGTGCAAATAACTCACTCTATTCTTGGATTGGCCTTAACATCGAGCGACATGCAATTGAACGCTAACATTAAAATAGTTTATTTGTATTAAAATTTAAATAATCAGAATGCGGCTTAAAAACAACAATTCTTTCTGGGCTGTGAAACACGTAGAACATCAACACACCAGTGGACATGGGCTAGTTAAGACCAAACTAAGACATATAACGAGACAGTAACACATCACAAAACAGAACTTAAAGTAAGGAGGGTATTCCGGAGATAATAACTGACGTGAAGGTACACCTCATAATCGGCTTTAACGTAAAAGAAATGGAACGGAATCCCATATTGAGATCGTTTAACCAATCCTCTAATCTCGATCATCATATTCTTCACCCGCTGTACAATCGCCATTGCAACATTATTGCTGCTTCATCCCGTCTTAGACACAAAAAGCTTGTTTTAGCAAAAATGAAAAAAAATGTGCTATAGTAATAGCGTATGTTATAGAAACAAGGTGCAGAAGTAAAGCGCTCTCCTAGCTACTTGTTGATTATTACTTTGTTATTTGACCTTTAGATTTATGTTGCAGTTTGTTTTCTTCACGAATCATCACGTTCCACTGTATTTTAATTTCTTGTTTTATTTATTTTTGCTAGAACAAACCTCTTTATCCCCAATCCCGAATTCCCCCTCTTAAAGAAACATGATAGAACATCGCATCCTTCATCTTCTTCCCTGCTCATTCCGTTACCACACATACAAGAAGTACGCACCTCACTCTTATGCGTGTGTGTGTGTGTCTTGTGTATTTGCTGGTGTCTACTATCTATCACCACTATCTTCCTTCTTCCAAATTCGCTTTTCGCCCCATTTCCACTAATGGAGTTTTTTTTTCTATTCCGCGTGCGTGTGTTCGCACCCTACCCAAACCCTGAACTGAAATTCGAATCGGATCCGTACGATTCCCCACTGGTTAAAACACCAACAGGGCACCAGCGTGCTGTCCCCGATCATCCCGTTCCTGTTCGTCGTTGTGCCGGCGTACGTGATCTCGCAGAAGTCGACCGATCAGATCTACGAAAACCATCCCGCCCTGTACATCATGGCGTTCGGTATGATCACGGCCAAGGTGACGAACCGATTGGTGGTAAGTGCATTTGTTCAATTTACCCAAGTGTCTTGTCAACTTCTCAGAAAGGGTTGAAATGTTTCAACATTAGGAATGTAATTGTTACACAAAATACCCAATGATATTATTCACCAACACATAGAGAATCACATTCTATAACCCATTTTGTCGTAATTTATTACAAAAAACTGTATTTCACTTTCGCTTGGAACTAGAAAAGTGAGAAATTTATGAAAACGTGAAATATTTCCACTAACAATCAAACTGATCGATAGCGGTACGAGATGCTATTAAAAACGCGAAAGCACCGTGTGCTCGAGATATCAGACTAAAGCGAAGCATAACAAGATTCAAACAATTAACCCCCTCCGCGTCTGATGGAGAGTCTGGAGGTGCAAATAACTCACTCTATTCTTGGATTGGCCTTAACATCGAGCGACATGCAATTGAACGCTAACATTAAAATAGTTTATTTGTATTAAAATTTAAATAATCAGAATGCGGCTTAAAAACAACAATTCTTTCTGGGCTGTGAAACACGTAGAACATCAACACACCAGTGGACATGGGCTAGTTAAGACCAAACTAAGACATATAACGAGACAGTAACACATCACAAAACAGAACTTAAAGTAAGGAGGGTATTCCGGAGATAATAACTGACGTGAAGGTACACCTCATAATCGGCTTTAACGTAAAAGAAATGGAACGGAATCCCATATTGAGATCGTTTAACCAATCCTCTAATCTCGATCATCATATTCTTCACCCGCTGTACAATCGCCATTGCAACATTATTGCTGCTTCATCCCGTCTTAGACACAAAAAGCTTGTTTTAGCAAAAATGAAAAAAAAAAGTGCTATAGTAATAGCGTATGTTATAGAAACAAGGTGCAGAAGTAAAGCGCTCTCCTAGCTACTTGTTGATTATTACTTTGTTATTTGACCTTTAGATTTATGTTGCAGTTTGTTTTCTTCACGAATCCCTGCTGTGTCCAAACTAATAACTGCTCAACCACGCCCGGGAGTTCTTCTCTAGTTCTTAGCATGCTTTACACGTTTTTTTGTTGTTGTGTCATCTTCCTATCGTCTATTCGATCAGATTTATGATTTTGTTAAATTAACACTCGCGTATCATAAATTAGTACGCATTTTTTCTAATTCCTTAAAAAAACATTATTTTAAAGAAAAAATAAACATTTTACCTGTTAGCTTGCTAAAAATGTATTAGCGTTTCATCGACATATATAGCTTTCATTTACTTACAGTTTTTATCTCATTTTTATCCACTCTTCTTGTCAACTTGTTTGTTGCAATCTTTGCTGTGCGGACTTCGTTCTTGCGTTTTCCTGTGTCGCGTTCGTACCCCTGTTTGAAACCTCCGCCTTTTTGGCTACCGTTTGTGTGTATGTTTTTTAAACATTCACTTGCTCTCCAAATTCTATGGCTTACCAATTTAACCAACACTTGAAATTGACCCCAACTAACTTCGATTCAACGCACACATACACCCTCGATCGCCCACACCGACGCAAACGCACAGCTACCGTTGATGGGGGGTATCGACGTAAAGACGATCCCGCTCTACTTTGCCGTGTTTGTGTTCGGGCTGCTAGCGTATCAAAACTCGGCCGTAATCTTTACCGGTGGCGTTGGCAAGAACGGATCAACTGTCGCTGTAAGGCCACTAATCTATGTGTGTGTGTGTGTGCGTGTTTGTTTGTGTGATTATGTTCCCCTCTCCCCCCCGGGCATGCTTTTAACATGTGCCGTCGTGTGATGTGTTTAGATTGGTCCTTCCCCTAATTCTATCTCGCAACTTATACGTGTGCTAGCAATTAAATGTCATTTTATCGTAAACGTTAGCTGTTCCTGTTCATCGTCCGACGTTTAACGGGAGTGATTGTCCTACTGCTTGATTTAACGGAGTGTCGTCCTGCTGTGTCCAAACTAATAACTGCTCAACCACGCCCGGGAGTTCTTCTCTAGTTCTTAGCATGCTTTACACGTTTTTTTGTTGTTGTGTCATCTTCCTATCGTCTATTCGATCAGATTTATGATTTTGTTAAATTAACACTCGCGTATCATAAATTAGTACGCATTTTTTTCTAATTTTGGTTCCCACCTTCAAACCTAGTTAATTCAATGCTTATCTTCTAAAGCATATCTCCACCGAAAATAAGTTTGGTTTTGTTTTTTTTTTGGATAAGCGTCACATTTCGACCAGAATCGATTTGTTGCAACGATGTAGCAATTTGAAATAATCAGTTCGGACTACAATTACAGTGTCTACAATCAAATCGGCTCCGTTCCGTTCCGTTGGCTGCACCACGATCCCGATACTCGTTGTTAATTTATTCCGATTTTCAATTATCTCCTGAGTTGTTCGTTTCGTGTTAACTTTTGCTGTTCTTCTTTCGGTTCTAACGTTAAGTTGTTGTGTTTTTCTTTCTCTTCTGCTGCTATGTGTTCACGTTTCGTTATGTGTTGTCTATTGATAATGGATATGATATGTCCCACGCTCACTTGAAAGTGCTAACAGATTTCCCCATGGAAGCAGAGTGTATAGAACGCACACTAGCTTAGCATGGTGTAAGGTAAGAGATACGAAAAAGGCATGCCGGAAGCATGCATCCACCAGTGGAAGTGCAACGTAGAGTTAGTATATTATTTGCGAAACAGTGTAATGAACGTTGTAGATTGCTTTAGAAGGGAGAAAGGTTTTTTTTAGGCAAACACATCACTGAGCGCTTAACGAATTGTTGGTGAATTATCGTACATATTACGGTGCAGTAGGGCTCACCGGTCGCATCTATTCCTCTCGAGGATGCTATACTCGCCCTGCGCTCAAACAGAATCCCCCCGAGCGAGCTTTTCCGGTGAAAAAGTGTATAAAGTGTTTTTACAGCATAACTTTTCTAGGAAGCCAAATATCCAAAGGGCGGAACGGGTGACGATAATCAAGAAAGTCTCCTATAGTTTTTACAATGGTTGTGTGCTAGAGCAGAAACTAAAGCAAAAGCAGTAACGATAGGGTCGTGGTGTTTGAGGGCGTAGCTGTGGTGGTGCCGTAGAGTAGTTTGTATTAAACACAATAATATACATTAAGCCCTCCTTAATACGCCGTAAACAATGCATTGAAACCGTGTGTGATTGTTCAAGATTATTATTTCAGTTCTGGTATTCGTGTAGCATCGGTTTTGTTGGGTTTGGTGCCCATATGTAGCCCGTAATAGAAAGTGCAGTTACAAGGGCCAAATGGAGAAACGGGGAGAAGAAAACAAGCATAGGAGAAACAAAGCAAAGCAAATTGACGGAATGAAAAATAGTGAAATCAAACTCCTGACGTGTGGTTGTGGTTCTATTTTTTCCGGTGAGAAAACGGTACGAATAATGGTTGATAGGGATGGGAGCCACCACTTGGATTGTGTGTGAACGGTCTCTCCCGAAGGAGAGAAGAAGCGATTCTTGATGCTTTATTTCAGTGACTCGAACCCAATCGTCCTGCTTATGTGGTAGAACAAGAAAGTCCCACTTCCTCTACCCCATCTTTATGTTGCGTGAGCGAATGTAATGCATCCTATGGACAGAATGTATTGTGTAACATCCTTGTCTAACTCCCAGTGCTACCCGAAACAGAGGTTAGTAACGTACGGTGATCGAAGAGCATTCGTTTTATTCTCATTGCGTGTGTGAGTGTGCTATTGGTTTCTTATAATTATGGTTACAAAGAGGCATGAACGTGAATGCCTTTAGAAGTACGATATGGTGTGTTTTGTTGGAAAAATGGGTTTTTGTTTTCAATTAAGTTCATTAGGTTAGCTCTAACACTTTGCTTCTGCCGTTTTCAACAGAAAAGCAGCAGCTTATAAGAAAAATGTACTAATAAAACATTCCTTTAGACGTAATCTTGCATGTAAATTGTATACAATTTAAGTTAACTTGATTGGAAACGATCTTTGGAACAGCCATAGCTAGTGACGGGTGCCTTTCTTCATTTAGTGTGGCAGATTCAATACTTACAATGAAGAATCTATGAAGTACAGGGTACTTACTTTTATCGGCGGAAGCAACGTAGTAGGTTTAGAGCTAAGTTGTATGCACTGCATCCTGTTCGAATGTGGTATGCGCGCACACCACCCGCCTTGTATTTCTTCCTTGCTCCTTATCACATCCAGACCTTATTTTAAGCAGAGACACGCGCGTGTTGGTGAGGTTAATATTGAATGCGTATGGGCGTTCGGGTAAAGTCATAAAGAGCCGATAGGGAAATGATTTTTTTCTGATTCAACATTAGGTGCGTTTGTTTTATGTTCCGCTCTGGCAGTAAATTTGTTATTGAACTGGCAAGTAAAGCATTAGTGAAGTGCAGATTGGACACTTTTCGGCGCAAATTTGTTCAATTACTCTGAAAGTATGCAATTTACACGAAAAATGCTTTTAAACTTTCTCGTTGTCCAGTGTTAGTAGAGTTTTCCGTCTGGGCGGTTCTTCAACGGCAACATATAGTTGTTATTTCACTCTTTAATTTTGTTCTGGCCTGATTTTTTTTTTACATATTTCAAAAATTCTTTTAAGTTTTGAAATTTTCTAATTCTTTATGAAATCAACCAAATTAGTTTGCAACTTTTTAAGTACACGCAGCAATCTTGTCTGCATGCTATTTCAATATTCGTTTGCAAATGGGAGTATTTGAAGACATTTGTTTCGGAATTTTGAAATAATGCATCCTCTTTTTTAATTACGGTATACCATAGTTTCAGGATAAAGCTTGGTTCCTTGCTAAATGCACCCTTTGTTCTAAAGGCTGATGCACTGAAATTTAAAGTTAAAACATCAACAACAAAAAGAACCAACCGAATTCCAAACTTCATTCCGTCGGCCACTGTCAGCAACCCTCCCCGGGCATCGTAAACTAGAGAAAAACCAAACAACACCGTCGGCATCACAAGCAAGCCAATCGAAGGAACGATGCTAGAACTAGACGTTAGGTTATTAACCCTGCACCACACCCACTCCACCAGAGTAGGATATAAGGGAAGGCGTGTGCGACTGTGGGTTGTTGTTGTTCGATAAGTTTAGTAGCAAGACAACTAAAAGACAATGCAATAAGCTTAGTGTAAGGGAAACCGGAAACGAGTTACGGTTTGTACCATTAGCTTCCCTAGCAAAAACAAACAAATAACTAATTCACTGCAAGCTGAACCAGTTTGGAGCGAGAGGAATGGGGGCACGCGTAAAGGAATGTGTAGAATGGTTTAGAAATATATTTATATCTAGCCGGTAGTTTGCGAAGTGAAAGCTGCTAGGATTTACGAATGAAGCGACGGTGTTAATAAATGGGAATTTTGTGTGATAAATCGCCTGTTCCGGTGCGTTCCATCGTCGGGAGTGAAAGCGGAAAGAAAGCCAAGATATTCGTTTGTTCAACATTTTATTCGTTTCGTTTACGTTCTCGCCTGACCCGCTGAACAGCTAATGTTCCGTGCAAATTGCATAGCACACAATTGCATACTTTGAGGCTGAATTGCTAATATTCTGCATGAAGTATGCAATCCACATAGCAAACTTGCATATTGACGGATTATTAGTAATTATTAGCAAATAAAGCTTAGATAAAACGACAGTAAGGCGTTTGTACAGTAAGCTTTTCATATTTGTTGACGTGTTTGTCGTATTATCATCCCCACCGTATGCAATCGGCGTGACAAACACCCTATTTGTCCATTCTTGATAAAGTTTGTCGGCTGTGAAACCTTCCATTTCATGTGTGTATTGTGGTTTAAGGTCCTTTTACTGATCTAGTGGAAGTAAAAGTGAAATTTAAGGTTTTGTTGTTAATATTTGAATACAAACTCTTGGAAACTCATGTTCCATGCTTTGTTATGCAATACTTTGGATTTCAATGTTTTTCCCCCTAATATCTAAAATCCAAAAATTCGTTGACTAAATGAACCTTAATGAGTAACCCCGTGCGTGCGCTATTGTTTACAATCTCACTTACCGACACTGATGTGCGGACACTTCTTGCGGCCCATATTCTCGACGATTCGTTTGTTCAACATTTTATTCGTTTCGTTTACGTTCTCGCCTGACCCGCTGAACAGCTAATGTTCCGTGCAAATTGCATGCTTCACATGCGCTATTTGAAAGCTGGTCAACACCCGGAAAGGCATTTCAGTGGCACGGCGGGCCCGTGCACTTCCGGCGCTTGACAACACGCGGCGGACAGGGCTGTCCACCGTTGCGCGGTTGCGTCACAATCGACCGAACCCGCTCCGACCGTCCGGTGCCGCACGTAACCGAGCAGGTCGTCCATTCCGACCAATCGGACAGCACGCAGTCGACGGGAAGCGCCTCGAACGGGTCGACCGTCGTGGGACGCCCGGTAGCCGCGTCCTCCGCCCGTGCTGACCACCGCGTGCACGTGTGCATGCAATCGTCCGCGGTGAGGAAATTGTTCCTGTTGCCCCGGCAGCCGCCGTAGTAGAACGGCACGCACGTACCCTGCGTGAGGCTGTACGCGTAACGCTGGTAACGCCCCCGGCACGGACCCACTTCCGGTGGCTGCGAGCAGATCTCCTGCGCGGTGAACGTGTCGTACAGGCAGTCGGCCTTGTCCGTACAAGGGCGCTGTTGGTTCAGCTCGATGCGGTTCTGGCAGCGGTCCTGCTCTTCCGGTGCGAGCAGCAGCAGCCGGGTACGAATTTGGACGCCCTTGCCGCACGTTGCACTGCACGGACTCCAGTCGCTCCAGGCGGTCACCGGACAGAGTGGATCCGGTGCCTCCATGTCGGTGATCGAGCACTCTGGCTGCATACATTTCTGCTTTTCCACTGTGGTAAGGCGAAAGAAAGGAAATAAGAACGCATTAGTCAGAGTTAGTGTGAAGCAGAAAGCATAGAAAAGAGTCATTCCATCAAAATTTGTGTTTATAAGACTTTCCAAGTAAAAATAGACCGCTTTAAAGGAGAAGAAGCACACAATTGCATACTTTGAGGCTGAATTGCTAATATTCTGCATGAAGTATGCAATCCACATAGCAAACTTGCATATTGAAGGATTATTAGTTATTATTAGCAAATAAAGCTTAGATAAAACGACAGTAAGGCGTTTGTACAGTAAGCTTTCCATATTTGTTGACGTGTTTGTCGTATTATCGTCCCCACCGTATGTAATCGCCGTGACAAACACCGTATTTGTCCATTCTTGATAAAGTTTGTCGGCTGTGAAACCGTCCATTTCATGTGTGTATTGCGGCTTAAGGTCCTTTTACTGATCTAGTGGAAGTAAAAGTGAAATTTAAGGTTTTGTTGTTAATATTTGAATACAAACTCTTGGAAACTCATGTTCCATGCTTTGTTATGCAATACTTTGGATTTCAATGTTTTTCCCCCTAATATCTAAAATCCAAAAATTCGTTGACTAAATGAACCTTAATGAGTAACCCCGTGCGTGCGCTATTGTTTACAATCTCACTTACCGACACTGATGTGCGGACACTTCTTGCGGCCCATATTCTCGACGAAGGTGCGCGTCCGCATCGTCACGCCGATGCCGCAGCTGGCGGAACACTCGGACCATTCGCTCCAGCGCGTCGTCCGGCACACGCCGACACCCTCGCCCGCCTCATCCACACTGGCCGCCGACTGGCCGACGTCTTCCGCGCTCGCTGCATCCGCCCCATCAACGCCCTCGCACTCCGGCACCGGGGCCACGCACATCTCCTTCGCGATCAACTGCCGGTTGCAGCGGGCCGTGGCCGCACCGTCCGGCTGTAGGTATTCGCGCGTTCGCATCCGGATGCCCTTGCCGCACGTCACGGAGCAGGGCGTCCAGTCGGTGTACACGGTGGTGGCACACTCGGGCCGCGTTTCCTCCTCCGTGTTCTCGGCCAGCTCCAGCACCTGCGCCTGCAGGAACTGCTCGTCGCAGCCGCGCGCCATCACACGCTCCCGGCGCACGTACAGCCGGGCCAGTGGCACCATCGTCGTCGAGTGCGGATTGTAGAACGGTGCGCGCGGATCTTCCGGGTAGAGCGTGGTGATGCGGTGCATCCGTTCGCGCGGTTGCGTTTCCGCGTTCGCCGACATGTAGCTGATGCCCCCGTCCGTACCGGCGTCCCACGGGTAGAGATCGATGTCCAGCGCCTCGGTCCAGGTGCAGTCCGCCCGGCACAGGTCGAGCCCGCTCACGCCGACCACCCAGTCGGGCGAGGGGCCAAACATGGACGCCAGCGAGATCTTGTGGTGCTTACGGTCGACGCGGAAGTTGGAGGTGGTGTTGGCGTTCACGCGCGGATACCACAGACCGGCCGCCTTGATGAGCGTGCGCAGCCGCGATCCCTTCGCGCGCAGCTCGTCCTCCAGCAGCCGTACCGAGCCCCATTCGGCCAGCATCCGGAACCCGTCGGTCGCAATGTGCTGCTCGCCCCAGAACGAGAAGTTCGTATCGTGCGACGCACCGATCACGTCGGAGAAGTGCGTGAGCCAGATCGCGAACGGGTAGTCCTTCGGGTGCGTTTCGTTCGACCAGATACCCTCGAAAGTCAACTGAGCGAAAGCGGATTAGTGGATTACTGATTGGAACACCCTACTGCTGCGCCACTACTTACACTGTACTTGGCCTCATCGCACGCGCAACACTCGCCCTTCTGCAGGCGGGGCACGGTGGGTTCCTGCTCGCACAACACCTTCGTCAGTGCACCGTCGTCCGCGTACCACTGCTGCTCGTCCTCGTACACCATGGCCGAGATGCTGACGCAGCCGGACCCGGTCGCCGGCGCTACCCACATCACCTGAATCTCCGACTTCGGGAAGTCGTCCGCCTGCGTCACGGTGTTGACGCACTGGTCGTGGAACTTTGTGAGTGCGTCGCTGAACAGCTGGAACCGTCCGACCCGTCGCGGACCGGCGACGTACGTTCGGGCCCCGTTCCGAGCGTGGGCCATCAGTGTAAAGTGACTGAACTGCTGCAGCTTGGCGTGTGTACGCGAACCGACGATGAATACTAAGCGGTGAAAAGTGAGACGAGGTAAGTGTTAGTCAGCATGATGATGTGCTTTACCTCATTTAAACTTCTCTTCCTGTCCTATACTCCAAAATGATCGTCCACCTTGACCTGAAGGGTCGCCACATGTCAGGTGAAGGGGAACGAAGACCCTTTTGCCTGCCACTAAGAGTGCTACACACATTTTGAATATGCTTAGTGATGCAACGACGTTATACACTTCCATCCTGGACACAGGATAGACTCCGAGAGACATGCTTGTTGTTGTTTTTCAAACGGTCAAGAATTTGTTAATAACTATGAAATGTTCAATGATATTCCATATATGATATTATGGAAGGAAACCTCGATGTGCCTTTTCAAGGCTTAGACCACATGGAACATTAAAAGATTTAGTAGCCGCGGACTTTTGGGCCAGTACGTGTGGAGAAAGAATGGTTTCTTCATTGTCCGTAATCTATCTCCTCCTCAACAACTTTAAACGATTCGAAATACCCGATGTTACCCGATGACTTATTAAATTTATGTTTCTTGTTTGCTCCATTTCCATTCCAGAACAGTAGGCGATCCACATTTGTCACGCAGGCAAGCAAGGCAGTTGCCATGGTGAAAAAAGAAAAAGTGTTATCCGCAATTGGAAATCGTAGTGACCGTTCAATGACGATTGAATTCGTTTTCCAGATTCTGCAGTAGTAGTATAAAACTAACCGAATAGACATTCATTCTCACAAGTGCTGACGTTCCTTCAAGTGTTGTGCAGTGTAGTGGAAGCTATTTTGTGTTGTGAGTTTTTTTTTGAAGACTTCTATCGGTTTTTAAGTGATGGCAACGAAAGCGCAACAGCTTGACGTGGATTTGGACACTCTTACCTACTATGGCAGTTCTGCGCTCAATTTCGGTAAGTGGATTCTTCCCCTTTAGTCATTTTAGTATAACAGGGATTAGTTTAGTGTAACAGAGATGCATTGGTTGACTAACGACGTCGCGCCACCGTGAAATCCATGTCACAGGGTGTACTTTAACCTCATGCTTTCTGAAGGCGCTCATGCATGCCGCACTGACGGCAATTATCAGCGATGAGCTAGTTCCTCTCCCTCCCAACCACCACCAGTGTCCGCTGGCGTGCGTTTAAGTTTCATCATCCGCAATTAGCGCACTAAGATCAGATGCACAGTGCATCCCGCTCGCATCGTACAGCACGCACTCGTGCGATTGCGACCACACACTACTTACGGTTGTAGATCTTGCCCGGTTCGTACCCTTTCGGGTCGTCCCGGATGGCCAGCCGGTAGCCATTGTCGCCCGGCTGCTTCGGCGTGCTGATCGGGCGTCCATCGACGGACGGAGCTTTGCTGCAGGTTCCGGAAACTCCTGCCAGCAGCAGCGGAAGCAGCAGGACGGCGATACGGTGCACCCGACGGGGCGGATCCATGGTTTCTTTCCTCGAAAGTCTCGGCACGCTGCCACTTTCTTACATCTACTTATCAGCCGCTTGGTACCGCGGGAGATGGTACCGTAACACGCGAACCAAACTGCCTTTATTCTCGGTGGTCGGTCGTTCGCAACTGATTAGCTCACTGATTACACGGGGAGGGCCACAACCACGGAGGGTCGAAACGATCGACGATTCTCGGCACTGCTTGCTGCGAGCGCTGGGGCAGCTGATTAGCGACTGAGCCGCGCTCTGTGTGTGCCGTGGTTTCGGATTATCAACAAACAGTGCAGGACACCCGTCTCCGTGGAGTTTGTAGCTACGCTCCCCGCGGAGATAGACTCTGATCGTCTGGGAGATAATTTCTTTCATTGAACACCATGCTCCAAGATCGATCCGTTGTACGGTGTGTGCATTCGAGGAAAATACTAAGCGTACGTTGAGTGTTATTTTTTGTAAATGTTGCGCTATATTTATATCCACCCAAAATTAGCCTTGGGCGGTTGTGTATACTCCTCCTACGTCTCCTTTCTTCTGCTCACATTCTTGTTTCGAAAAATAATCTTTACAAATGAGAACTCAAATATGGTGGCCCTATCCTGACTGGTGTGCTAAAGCATAGCATAAAGTAATAACAAAAAATGAACCCAATTCCGTGAAGTATAATCCTAGAACCTAAATGTGCAGAACGGGTAGTCCTTCGGGTGCGTTTCGTTCGACCAGATACCCTCGAAAGTCAACTGAGCGAAAGCGCATTAGTGGATTACTGATTGGAACACCCTACTGCTGCGCCACTACTTACACTGTACTTGGCCTCATCGCACGCGCAACACTCGCCCTTTTGCAGGCGGGGCACGGTGGGTTCCTGCTCGCACAGCACCTTCGTCAGTGCACCGTCGTCCGCGTACCACTGCTGCTCGTCCTCGTACACCATGGCCGAGATGCTGACGCAGCCGGACTGAACACCATGCTCCAAGATCGATCCGTTGTACGGTGTGTGCATTCGAGGAAAATACTAAGCGTACGTTGAGTGTTATTTTGTGTAAATGTTGCGCTATATTTATATCCACCCAAAATTAGCCTTGGGCGGTTGTGTATACTCCTCCTACGTCTCCGTTCTTCTGCTCACATTCTTGTTTCGAAAAATAATCTTTACAAATGAGAACTCAAATATGGTGGCCCTATCCTGACTGGTGTGCTAAAGCATAGCATAAAGTAATAACAAAAAATGAACCCAAACTGAGCCGCTTCTTGGGGCTCTGTGCTGCCTTCGATCCGTGCTCGCGTCGCTTCACCGCACCGAGCGTGTCCGCCACGGATGAGGATGATTTTTTCTTCCCCGACCCTTTGTCCGGTGTCGGTGACGATGCGTTCGAGCCACTGGAACCTGTACGCACCTTAGCGCCACCCGCAAACTCCAGCTCACTCTCAACGATCAGCACGTTGCGGTGCTTCATGAGCGGCGAACGGCCTTTGGACACGGTAGCGAGACAAGCCGGGGAGTCGGACAGCTCCAGCGACTCCAGTCGCCGGCGCTCCGGCTCGCTGGGAGCCGGCTCGTCCCGCTCGTCGTTCGTTCCACACGTCGGACACGGC
>KZ069131.1:4352-32640 GCA_002091845.1 Anopheles cracens
GCACAGCTCTTGCAACTCTTGTGTGATAGACATTTTGAGCCATTACGGTGCCATTGTACCGTGTTCTAAACAGGTACATGATGCTAATAGTTAAACAAGAATATTGAATTTGGGGGCTCATAGCTTGAACATTTTCATCAGCCAATAGGTTGTCCATCTACTTTTGGCGGAAGATTCCACACCATTTGTTCACTAAAGTTTAAACCTACGCCACTTTCTCAGTCTATGCGATTGGTCGTTTGGAGTCGTTTGTCAGGTGTCAAAAATAGCAAAAATTCTGACAATAAAAGAATGAGATGTACTTGTGCCTCACCAATTGGTACCCATAGTGTCGGTTTGGTAAACCATAGATGAGAAGATGATCCTTGTGAGTTGTACTCTATCTCTCAATTTTGATTTGGCTGTTGTTTAGCTTGTTGTTTCTATAGTAGCTATTTTACGGAAATTATTCGTTCCTTCAGCCATTTACAGGCACTGTGTGGAGACGAAATGATCATGTGCACTTCAAAATCATGTGTTACTATCTGTAATCCACCAGCAGTTTAATAACATTTAACATATTTAGTTCATCCACAGAAAACTTTGGGTTCTTTTACTTGTTTATCAGGCCATTGTACGAAGAAGTGATAAACCGTAAATTATGTGCGATTGGTTTTCCATCTCATGTTCTTCTATAACATCATTTTCGATGATGATGATGATGATGTTTTTTTTCTTGTTGCATCTTGGATCATAATAATTAGGCTGTTGTTAGCGGTTAGGTCAGCGATTTCGTAATTAGAGCTTCACTTTTTAGTAAAGAGATGTTTTTTATGATTATGCGCAAGTTAATAGAGTCAAAAAATAATTAAATTGTGACATACAGTTAATTAACAGTTAAACAGTGGACAGAAAGAGAACAGAAAATAGGACAATAGCAGAATAATATTTAAAAAGCTCCCCACCACGGTGAATGCCACCACGGTGAAAATATTTGATGAAAGAGGGTATTAAAAGCGTGGAATGTATTTCAATTTTGGTATTTTTGAATCTCACGATTAAGAAACGTTTATGAAGCTTGTTAATACCTACTACCTCAACGAACCTTAATAAAACGATAACTATAACTGAGTTGCTAGCTAACGTTCAGTTTATTCTTTTTGTCATGGCATTTATGTATAAAGCTCATCATTTCATTAAACGATTGAGAAATAATTGGACATTTGATGCTGTAGCTTGTTCAATTACGTTGAAATTAGATCCGCCAACGGAAACATAAGCCGGGCTTTCTTTCAAAGTAGTGGCTAAGAAAAGTGTTGAGATTAATTGTCGTTTTATCGTCGTTCAAAGCCAGCACGACGGCTCTTGCTACCGGGCAGTGTATCGACTTTCATCCGCTTCACGGTGATTTATGGTGAGATTGCCAGAGAGAAGATCAAATGCGAAGGTATATCAAATGAAAACCGATGATTGCTGAGGTGTGACTAAGAATTTTGGAAGATTTTGCCCAAATTTTACAATTTATACACTCTGTGATGAGAGTTACGTTGATACCAACGGTGGAATTAACCCGACGGTATATTTTTTTTCAATTGCGTCCAGATTTAAGATAAAAAACACACAATCCTCTGATAATCATGCACAAAAAACGTAAACGATTTGTATAATAACCTAGACAAAAATAACATCTAAAATATTCTAGTTCTATATAGGCTATTTTCCAGACAGATTAATGTTTCATAAACAAAAGAAAAAATGAAAATAAATAGAAACAGCTGGATTTCCTTAAAAATTAACGTCTTTCTTTTAAAGTTGTTGTCCTGGAATAGACAATAAGTTAGCTCGATTATCGATCGCTTAGGAATAAATCCCTTTCATCAATTATGTTATTCATAAACGATGACGTTATTTCCGTATCTATTCGGTACATTTAAAACACTGCATGTCGCATCTAAATTCCATGAATAATATTACATTGAAAAGGGCGTCTCTCGGCCATCATTAGTGAAACATTATTCATACCGAGTGAATAAAATGGTAGGTTTATCTGTCATCAATAGAAACGTGCTCACGTTTGCAACAAGTTATAAAAATAATTATAAAAGTATCGCTGTTGTAAATGCACCTGCATCATCAAAGCATACAGCACGCTTGTGGGTTTTGCGCGCATAATTAAATCCTCTGCAGAAACGGAAAGCCCGGAGCACTCCGGAGCAGCCTCGTTATCAGCCGATTATACTCGATCGGTACAGAATTACACCGTCAGAGACCACGTAAGCGCCCGCGTTTTGCATAAAGACCTCTCGTGGCGCGACCATATCCTGTGTCGCTTTGATGGTTAAATACGTGCGTCCTCCAATGGTTGCGGTGAATTTGAATAATAAATGCAACGCGAGCTTTTACCCACCTTTGATCATGAAGCAGCGTGTGAATGATCAAAGTAATACGACAATTGCATGAAGAAGCTTCTTGAGCCGTGAATGTTTGATGTTTGGAATGGTTTATGCAAAGCTTGCACGTTTAATTGTAGTGAAATTAAAACCCGCCGTTTGGAGTTTTGAGCGTTTTTTTCTCTCAAGTGCCTCGTTTTCCATCGCTAAACATTGTGTTTATGCAGTTTAGTACTCAGTGAATTGCACTAGCTAGGTGTTGAAAATGTATGCCTCCGATGTTCGTGTTTCTATTTTTGGGTTTGAATTTTATGATCGAAACAAATTTCAAGACAGTTTGAATAATAACCAATAATGAAACTAAAATTCGAACTCTTTATTCGTGAGCAAAGGAAAGGCTTTTGAGAGGCCATTTGTTGTTGAACTGAGCCCTTCAACTTCAACCGGACCCAGCTTGCTAAGACCGAAGGAAGCCTCCGACTTAGCCAGGATAGATTCGGCGTAAAGGAGACTGAGGATGCCTCCGAATCCAGTGAACAGAATAAGCTGGTTATCGATAAAACCTTGAAGTTCTAAAGGTTCATTATCTGTTTTATAGCAGTTTTATAGTTTTAATATTTTTACATTTTTATGCAGCAGTACTAAATCGATAGGATTGTTCAGGCTAGTCAAGGTACCTCGGTATGCGGCTTTACTTTATGATGATCACAAGTTGTTTTAGTTTTTCGAATAACTCAGTATTTCAAAAATGTTATTGATAGGTGAGGTGAGCTATTGTATCCTTTTGTTCAGTTGTGCACTTTCATTTTCATAAACATTCGTTAAAAATAGGTGCTAGTCTTAACACAACAGAATGGATCATACGTTGTTTCTGCGTTGTAACACGATCAAGGAATCTTTTGTTGTTGCAGCAATACCGAGGCGAGAAAGTGCTTATGCTTCGCTGTAATGTTGTATTTTGTGTGTTAATTTGAACAGCAGCATTCCCTTCAATGTCCATCTCTAGGCAATAGAGTTTGGTTGTATTTCTCTTTTTTCAACGCTTATAGGACACCTTTTAGCCGACTTACCTAGCCCACTGATTACTTAGGAATGAATTGATAAATGATTAGAATTACCAAAGGTCAGCGGGGTTATTGTAGTTTCCATGAACATAGTGTAAAGAAAAGAGTTATGTTTGTGAGAGTGTATGTGAAAACAAAAGCTCTGTCGAGTCAATACTGTCAAAGAGAAAGTATACACCACGAGGTTTGTTTGATCACTTCTATGATGTTTATCTGCATCTGTTTCTAATCTTCATTTTGATCATTCTCACAATAGATATGTTATAATAGAACAGTATATAGAACATAATATATAGAATTTCGAATGATATTCTAAACTTTTTATGACCCAGCAACTACCGAGTCCTTTGTCGAATGAATCCGGTCAGGAAACGTGGGGTGTAAGTAGATAATAGTAGATTCGACTGGCTTGACAATGATTGGGTTACTGTAATGTATCCATCACTCCGATATGATTGAATGCTGTAACACTGAAGCAGCAGAACGCATGTAAGACACCAACATTTAGCATCGCTTATTTTCAATTTAAGAGGAACCCGTTCAATAACACAATTATTTACTATAGTGCGACTATAGGTCCTATTAAAAAAACAAACGGAAGAGTCTAACGGAAAACGAGAATGTTCGGTGGACTGTAGATTCAAAAGTAATGCAAAACTAGAACTCAAATAGGAATTTTATCATGAATAAACATTCTATAAACATTTTCCCAATCACTTAAGTTTGTGAAAAATACCTAACACCAATTAAGTTCCATTTTAATATATAGGTTTTGTTAAATACTTTTCCATTTGAATCTCATAATAGGCCCTTATGTATGGCAATGGAACCGCATGGAATGGAATGGAAATTTATATAAAATTTGCTTATACTGTATATGTGCCCTGGTGTGTTTTCCCTAGTGCGATTGGACACCCGACAGCAATGCCAGCGCAGGAAGGAAACTTGATTCCGATAACAAATGTTACCATCTCAAATAAGCAACCGAATAAACAATCCGCAAGGGATGGTACAATATTAATTTTAATAAACGCCTCACTTTGATGTGAGTTTCATCGCGTGCTAACATGCTAATGCCTTCTTCACGACGCTTAACTAACATTTACCACGCCGCCATAGCCGCCGTCGTTAGCGTTCCAGTGAATCGAACTTTTAATGAATAGCCACCTTTCAATCACCTTCCGGTGTCCCGTGGGCCGTCACCGAAAGCGCAGAGTATTCAAATTTCGGTCCTTACCGGTTTCGAAGAGCAAAAGCGGAAAGCATCGTTGAGCCGTGCGTGCGGCTTCAAACGGGTCGGAGGTGTTTCCGCCTGGCATGGGACGATGGGTGTTTTTTCCGGTCGCTTGTTTCGTTCTTCCCTCGTCCGAGCTGTTCCGGAAAGAAGCGCGCTCGCGAAAAATCAAAACTAGGATCAGTAACAAAAAAAATCCTCGATACGGAACAATCCTTCAGGAAAAGTCAACCGAATTTGCACATCAATGACGAACTAATTTGATCCGCCTCGACCTGGCCCAGATTGTCGGGATTCGCGCGAATCGAATGGCGTTGATTGTTAGCCCAGAGGGTGGCTAACCCAAGAAGCGAAGCGATCTTTAGCTCTATCGTGACGTGGGATTCGTGATTTGATGAACGCCAGCGTTTAGAACCGTGATGAGGCTAGAGTTTTTTTTGCTTGCCAGGCGTTGCGTTCTTGCGAGATAACGGCGACCGACGGCTACCCGTGTGCTCATTAGCGTGTTGCAGAACGAAACGATGGCTTGGGGATAGGCTATGGAGTTTTTATATAGGAAACTCGTTGAGCCACTGTCGCAAACAGTTAACAGCTTAGGTGGACAAGATTTTAATGAAGCATATTATTAGATCACTGCTGCGTCCTTCGTTTGGATCATTTAACAGTTTTGGGTTTGTCTTTTTGTTATTGAAATGTGGTTCTTTAATATTCATTATTAGTCCTTTAAAACCATCATCTACCATCGAATTTTTTAATTGTTTTTTGTCTCTGCTACAATACATTACACTGATACAATCAATTAATTAGTTTCTGCTCAATTGAAGTATGGACGATGATTTTCTATTTTCATACCTCAACTGGATTTTATTTAAGTTTCAAAATCTATTCAAAAATTGTTAAAATGGTAACGATTTCTGTTTTGTTTATGAAAGAAAAGCTTAAATAATAATATTATCATGCGATAAAGTCGCTTCCGATTCTATGGGATCATAAATCATTTTGACGCAGCACGGATGAAACGGATGTAAGTTATACAAACTGTTCGATTATGACCTACTTTTTATTAAAGAAGAAAGACTTTATAGAGAGATGGCATTTGAACGATTTACTCAACGAAACGGCGTAACTTTTAGTAACAAAATAGTGCCCAGAAGCATAATTAACACTAAGAAAACAATCTTACCTTAGGATTGAACTCAATTTCTAAGCAAGTATATCACTTTTCACTTCAGTTGGTTTTTCATTCTATCATGTTCTTCATGGGTGTGGTTTCGGTAAATTACATACATTAGACGATTTGTGCCATTTGCTGAAAGATTTCTACGGAAATGTGCCTCGCTTTAAAGCGACCTCCGTCGGAATCAACCACAGATAAATAGGGAAAGGCACAGAATGTTTTTTGGAAATCAAATCTTGGGCAATACATCCAAAAATGTATTATTTAAATATTTTACGGTCAAAATTGTATGAATTACGATATATTTTATGTTTTCCCTTTTTGATTTCGACTCGAAACTCGAAAATGGTTAGAGATATCGACAAACGGTTTTCACCCAAAGTCTTATATTTTTGCAAAGTTATTTTAGAAAGATTTTAATAAAATTTAAAATTCTTAAATTTCTGGGATACAATTTGTTACTCTTTTCGTGCAAATCGAGGCGTCAATTAACACCTAAAAGGCTATTTTTGTCATTTGTTAACCGATTAGGCTGAAATTTTCACCAGTTGTGCGCTAGGTATTCTAGTTTTTTTTAACCCGTTGAGTTTGTGACCCTACTCCGTCCCGTTTGCTCCCCAGCCCCCTCTAGTAAAAATCCAACGATGTCAAAATTAAAAAAAAAAACCTTAAAAACTGTACGTAAAAAAATTCGGAGCCCAATTTCCATGAAAAGGCATATAGATTCAGGACTAAATTCTTCGATAAAACTTGCAGAAACTTTCAGAATTCTTCGATAAAACTTGCACGATTGGCATCACTCAAAAACTCAAAACAATAACTCAAAAAAGAAGTAGTAGAAGTAGAAGAATAAGAAATTTAGAACATATATGTTTGAAAATATATGTAATATATGTTTTTTGCTTATAATTCGTGACCTTCGGTATTTAAACTACGCTTTTATTATGCATTCAGCTTTTCCAGACTTAATTGATGTATTTTTGTATTATTTAAATAAAGAAACACTTTTTATTCCGTCTACACGATTTTCCGTAGCTTCTGCAACTGGCACGTGGCTTTCTCTATGAAAAGGCAGCGGGAGTGGATATACAAAGTGATGTCATTTCCACAATTTTCATCGGAAATTTTTTAATTTTTTTTCGTAGGTTCTACGCCTTTGCTTCTATATGGCATTTCACGGAATTCGGGCTCAGAAAATGTTTACGTATTGTTTTTAAGTTTTTTTTTTTTAATTTTGACGTCGGCTGATTTTTACTTGAGAGGGGCTGGTGGGAAAACGGGAGAGAGTGGGATCACAAACTCAATGGATTATAAAATTAGAATAGTTTGCGTACAACTTGTGAAAATTTCAGCCCAATCGGTCAACAATTGCCAAAAATAGCCTTCTAGGTGTCAATTGACACCTCGATTTGCACCAAAGGAGTATTCGGTCCATTTGACCGTAAGTGTTAAGCTGTTATTGATCTGAAGTTTCCATAACGAATACACGAAACAACCCAAGATTATTCAATATTTATCAAAATAGTCAATAATAGCATTAATAGCAGCATAATAGCATTGACAGAGTACAGTTGTCATAACAAAGTTAGCTTGTAAATGAACCATTTAAAGAATTAAAAATTCAGTCCATTTTTTCCATCCAGCTGCTACGATAGTCACAATCATAACAAACTTCATCCAACGCGCTTTGATGCGAAAATTCAAACCCGCTCTTGGTCGCAAGCGAGTCACGCTCCTCGCGGTGTGCGGGTAATTCCACCGAAAGCCGAAAGGGTGTTCGAAAATGGGAGATTGCAAACGGCAGCATGGAACCCGCATTATCCATTATGGCGCGGCGCGGAAAATGCCACATTCGCCCGGCCTCGAAGAAATCAACGGCCCCGCGCAATAATACACACCACCCAATATCGCGTCGCATGGTGTTTGGTGGGGAATCATTATGCCATTTTTTTCCACCACACCATCACCATCTCTCACCGAACTCTGCTTGATTGCACGGTTCTGTTAGCGCACGAAACGTACGCGGCGCGATTCTAATGATTATTAAAAATGCCATTAAAACGTGCGAACAGGGGTGGCGAACGGGTGGCGAGCGAAACAGAGAAAGACGAGGGCACAAAACGCAAACCCACCCCTGGTGCGCGGGCCGAAAAATCAGCCAATGGCACACCATTACGGGGTGGTATGGCACAGTATGGCTGATTCTGACCTTTAAAACAAATAGCACCTAAAAATGCAATCATTTTATCTCAGTTATGTTTGCAACTGACTGTGCTGAACGTGGTTTTGACATTACATCGTGAATTTCGGCTTCAAGTGGATCATTTATCTAATACATATCGAACCTTGTTTTAACCTTGTTTCGTTTACTGGCACACTGTTCTGAACCGTATTGTTTAATTTACACATCCACTATATATCCGATTAACTTAAAAATATAGCAAAACAAGTTGTACAAACTTGTTCGTTAGGTTTACGTTTTTGTTTATATTTTATGTTTTATGTTATGTTTTTGTTCTTTTATATTCTCTACAGTATGCTATACTTTCTTCAAATCTTCTTTGTCTTTTTGATAGACTACAAACTTGTATACTTCATCTTTTATCATACTGTCACGTGAGCTATAGTAAGGATCAACATTCTGATCAGTCAAACTCTAATGATCCTTCGGTAAAGATTTATTTTTAATAGCAAACATGCCCAATATTCTAAAATAATGAACAACACTTGAAATGAAATTAAGTTAGTATGCTGTTATTCATGAAATCGCGGAACACTGGAAACAAAATGGGTTTCGATACATAAAAAAGGATTATAATAGTATTCTTATAATAGTATTCTTAACATTAAATCATAAAAACAAGCATAGCAATGGTTATGTTTTCTTTTCCCAAGATGTTAACAAATCATTAAACAATTCCTTGGAATACAGTTGGAAAAGATACTCATTTCAGGTATATTCCGCTAGGCCACAGTATAGAATGTCGCAATTATCAACACACATTTTAGCGTAATGTCGTCACGAGGTACTGCTCTAAGTAAAGCATACCGAGTATTTTACCAGATTTATTGCCTCACTTTGATAAGTAATTGGTGTTGAAATATGAACCAGTTTTGCTCCAATATATCCTAGTTGTAAGAAAACATGTACCTTAGCAATGATCTGTGTGTTTTGATATGTCATTTTCATCAAGTTGTAGTTATCAAATTCGAAGGATACAGATTTCTTCGATAGCTCTACGTATCTTTTATGTAAATATAAAGCATGCTGAAAGAAATATTGCCCTAACGCCTATAGCGAGCAAGAAATGTCCATTTCATACCTTCTGTACTCTGCATTTTTCTATTTTTCTGTACACAAGTTTTTAAACTATAACTGAGGCTGCTGAGTAACGCAGCAGAAACATATGATGCCTATGATGAAGTCACCTAAGGAAGCATTATAAGTGGAAATCAGATGTTTCAGTAAATTCAATTCTAAGAATAATTCAATACGATTAACAATTCCAACAATGTGTGTCAAATTATCATGTTTGTGTCAAATATGACTCTAAGTAACAAGCAAAATTGTCAGTTTGACCATAATTCTATTGCTTATCACTGAGACCAGCCATTTAAACCTTGATATGACGCTCAAAACTCATGTCGATATGTGAATAAAAGATCACATCATAGAGATTTTATAGTATATTTAGCATACGCTACTAATACTATGTGTCATATAACTTATGTGGAATGTCAACAATTTAAACTAAAGTCATTTTCTATGAATAATTTTAGCGCCACTGATATATAAACTATAAATAACGACTGTAAACAATTATCTTTTCCATAATGCTTCCTTAGGTGACTTCATCATAGGCATCATATGTTTCTGCTGCGTTACTCAGCAGCCTCAGTTATAGTTTAAAACTTGTGTAGATTGTACTGAAAAATAGAAAAATACAGAGTACAGAAGGTATGAAATGGACATTTTTTGCTCGCTATAGGCGTTAGGGCAATATTTCTTTCAGCAGGCTTCATATTTACAAAAAAGATACATAGAGCTATCGAAGAAATCTGTATCCTTCGAATTTGATAACTACAACTTGATGAAAATGACATATCAAAACACACAGATCATTGCTAAGGTACATGTTTTCTTACAACTAGGATATATTGGAGCAAAACTGGTTCATATTTCAACACCAATTACTTATCAAAGTGAGGCAATAATTCTGGTAAAATACTCGGTATGCTTTACATAGAGCAGTACCTCGTGACGACATTACGCTAAAATGTGTGTTGATAATTGCGACATTCTATACTGTGGCCTAGCGGAATATACCTGACATGAGTATCTTTTCCAACTGTATTCCAAGGAATTGTTTAATGATTTGTTAACCTCTTGGGGAAAGAAAACATAAATACCAGAACTACCATTGCTATGGTTGTTTTTATGATTTAATGTTAAGAATACTATTATAAGAATACTATTATAATCCTTTTTTATGTATTGAAACCCATTTTGTTTCCAGTGTTCCGCGATTTCATGAATAACAGCATACTAACTTAATTTCATTTCAAGTGTTGTTCATTATTTTAGAATATTGGGCATGTTTGCTATTAAAAATAAATCTTTACCGAAGGATCATTAGAGTTTGACTGATCAGAATGTTGATCCTTACTATAGCTCACGTGACAGTATGATAAAAGATATAGTATACAAGTTTGTAGTCTATCAAAAAGACAAAGAAGATTTGAAGAAAGTATAGCATACTGTAGAGAATATAAAAGAACAAAAACATAACATAAAACATAAAATATAAACAAAAAAGTAGACCTAACGAACAAATTTGTACAACTTGTTTTGCTATATTTTTAAGTTAATCGGATATATAGTTCAGAGCAGTGTGCCAGTAAACGAAACAAGGTTAAAACAAGGTTCGATATGTATTGGATAAATGATCCACTTGAAGCCAAAATTCACGATGTAATATCAAAACCACGTTCAGCACAGTCAGTTGCAAACATAACTGAGATAAAATGATTGCATTTTTAGGTGCTATTTGTTTTAAAGCAATAAATAACACATTATTCGTAGCTCAATTTGTTTTTCCCGATGAGGCTTTCAGTTTTCGGCTTTCGGTGGAATTACCCGCACACCGCGAGGAGCGTGACTCGCTTGCGACCAAGAGCGGGTTTGAATTTTCGCATATAAGCGCGTTGGATGAAGTTTGTTATGATTGTGACTATCGTAGCAGCTGGTTGGAAAAAATGGACTGAATTTTTAATTCTTTAAATGGTTCATTTACAAGCTAACTTTGTTGTGACAACTGTACTCTGTCAATGCTATTATGCTGCTATTAATGCTATTATTAACTATTTTGATAAATATTGAATAATCTTGGGTTGTTTCGTGAATTCGTTATAGAAATTTCAGATCAATAACTGCTTAACACTTACGGTCAAATGGGCCGAATACTCCTTTGGTGCAAATCATGGTGTCAATTGACACCTAGAAGGCTATTTTTGGATTCCCCCCCCCCCATCACCGTCATGGCATTGAATCATAAATCAACATTAAAATCGGGTCCACATCGGTGGCAACGTGTCCGCCCCAAACCGCACGACGACGGACGGACGAATCATAACTCGTCGTGCAGAAACCGACGACCCGGTGTACAAAAAGGAGCAACCGAACAACAACAACAAAAAAACGCATGCCTCAACGGAACCGGAATTCAAACAACAACAACAAAAAACCCCTAATGGAAAATTGGATCACGATTCTCCCGGGGGTTGTTCGGACAGGGGAAGCGAACGGGCGGAATCGCACGCCGGAAGGACACAAACAAAGAAGCGAAAAGATTAGAAGCGTACACGGACGCGCTGGAAGAGCGCGAGAGCACTCGGATCGGAACCGTCCGAATTGCCCAAGGAAAAGGATTTTCATCAGCAGCAACGACAACCGGGGGGGGAGAGAAAAAAAAACTGCCGTCACCATCGCCGAAATGGGTGTGGAGCTCTGTGTGTGTGAGCGAACGGAGGGATTACACCACCACGCCGCATGCATAAAAATGTGAAATAGGAAGTGGAGCTCCATTAAACGGATATGAGTGGATCATAATCGCTCTCATTCCGCGCCGTTCCGAACCGGGGCCCGTTGCCGCAAGACCAGCAGCCGAAAGGAAATGGATAATGATACCCGCCGTGGAGATGGATCCCGGGCTCCCCCACTCGGTCTCTCTGCGCTCGTTAGGTCTCGCGGGCGTCGCTTTTCGCTTCTTTGTGCGCCACACAGAAACCATCCCTCTTCCCTGTGTGCTGTGTGTGCGCCGTGTTGGTCTCGATATTTCATCAGGACGCGCACGGTACATACAGGCCACCACGCACCACCCACACCCGCCTAACAACCGACAACCGACGACCAATCGGGGTGAAAACCGTTTGTCGATATCTCTAACCATTTTCGAGTTTCGAGTCGAAATCAAAAAGGGAAAACATAAAATATATCGAAACCCATTGCCTATTGCGCATTCTCAATATTCTATACAAAAATAGAGAAATCTTGTATGAAAATGTTATTCTTCTCACTGTTGTTCCTTTTGCACGAGATAAAGAATGTAATTCGTACAATTTTGACCGTAAAATATTTAAATAATACATTTTTGGATGTATTGCCCTAAATTTGATTTCCAAAAAACATTCTGTGCCTTTCCCTATTTATCTGTGGTTGATTCCGACGGAGGTCGCTTTAAAGTGAGGCACATTTCCGTAGAAATCTTTCAGCAAATGGCACAAATCGTCTAATGTATGTAATTTACCGAAACCACACCCATGAAGAACATGATAGAATGAAAAACCAACTGAAGTGAAAAGTGATATACTTGCTTAGAAATTGAGTTCAATCCTAAGGTAAGATTGTTTTCTTAGTGTTAATTATGCTTCTGGGCACTATTTTGTTACTAAAAGTTACGCCGTTTCGTTGAGTAAATCGTTCAAATGCCATCTCTCTATAAAGTCTTTCTTCTTTAATAAAAAGTAGGTCATAATCGAACAGTTTGTATAACTTACATCCGTTTCATCCGTGCTGCGTCAAAATGATTTATGATCCCATAGAATCGGAAGCGACTTTATCGCATGATAATATTATTATTTAAGCTTTTCTTTCATAAACAAAACAGAAATCGTTACCATTTTAACAATTTTTGAATAGATTTTGAAACTTAAATAAAATCCAGTTGAGGTATGAAAATAGAGAATCATCGTCCATACTTCAATTGAGCAGAAACTAATTAATTGATTGTATCAGTGTAATGTATTGTAGCGGAGACTAATTAATTATTGTATCCAGATTGACACAAAAGACAAATGAAAATTATATAGATGATGGATTTAAAGGACTAATAATGAATATTAAAGAACCACATTTCAATAACAAAAAGACAAACCCAAAACTGTTAAATGATCCAAACGAAGGACGCAGCAGTGATCTAATAATATGCTTCATTAAAATCTTGTCCACCTAAGCTGTTAACTGTTTGCGACAGTGGCTCAACGAGTTTCCTATATAAAAACTCCATAGCCTATCCCCAAGCCATCGTTTCGTTCTGCAACACGCTAATGAGCACACGGGTAGCCGTCGGTCGCCGTTATCTCGCAAGAACGCAACGCCTGGCAAGCAAAAAAAAAACTCAAGCCCCGTCACGGTTCTAAACGCTGGCGTTCATCAAATCACGAATCCCACGTCACGATAGAGCTAAAGATCGCTTCGCTTCTTGGGTGAGGCCACCCTCTGGGCTAACAATCAACGCCATTCGATTCGCGCGAATCCCGACAATCTGGGCCAGGTCGAGGCGGAACAAATTAGTTCGTCATTGATGTGCAAATTCGGTTGACTTTTCCTGAAGGATTGTTCCGTACCGAGGATTTTTTTTTTTGTTACTGATCCTAGTTTTGATTTTTCGCGAGCGCGCTTCTTTCCGGAACAGCTCGGACGAGGGAAGAACGAAACAAGCGACCGGAAAAAAACACCCATCGTCCCATGCCAGGCGGAAACACCTCCGACCCGTTTGAAGCCGCACGCACGGCTCAACGATGCTTTCCGCTTTTGCTCTTCGAAACCGGTAAGGACCGAAATTTGAATACTCTGCGCTTTCGGTGACGGCCCACGGGACACCGGAAGGTGATTGAAAGGTGGCTATTCATTAAAAGTTCGATTCACTGGAACGCTAACGACGGCGGCTATGGCGGCGTGGTAAATGTTAGTTAAGCGTCGTGAAGAAGGCATTAGCATGTTAGCACGCGATGAAACTCACATCAAAGTGAGGCGTTTATTAAAATTAATATTGTACCATCCCTTGCGGATTGTTTATTCGGTTGCTTATTTGAGATGGTAACATTTGTTATCGGAATCAAGTTTCCTTCCTGCGCTGGCATTGCTGTCGGGTGTCCAATCGCGCTAGGGAAAACACACCAGGGCACATATACAGTATAAGCAAATTTTATATAAATTTCCATTTCATTCCATACGGTTCCATTGCCATACATAAGGGCCTGGTGAGGAACTTAATTGGTGTTGGGTATTTTTCACAAACTTGAGTGATTGGGAAAATGTTTATAGAATGCTTATTCATGATAAAATTCCTATTTGGTTTATAGTTTTGCATTACATTTGAATCTACAGTTTACCTAACATTCTTGTTTTCCGTTAGACTCTTCCGTTTGATTTTTTTAATAGGACCTATAGTCGCACTATAGTAAATAATTGTGTTATTGAACGGGTTCTTCATAAATTGAAAACAAGCGATGCTAAGTGTTGGTGTCTTACATGCGATCCGCTGCTTCAGTGCTATAGCACTCAATCATATCGGAGTGATGGATACATTACACTAACCCAATCATTGTCAAGCCAGTCGAATCTACTATTATCTACTTACACCCCACGTTTCCTGACCGGATTCATTCGACAAAGGACTCGGTAGTTGCTGGGTCATAAAAAGTTTAGAATATCATTCGAAATTCTATATATCATGTTCTATATACGGTTCTATTATACCATGTCTATTGTAAGAATGATCAAAATGAAGATTAGAAACAGACGCAGATAAACATCATAGAAGTGATCAAACAAACCTCGTGGTATATCCTTTCTCTTTGACGGTATTGACTCGACAGAGCTTTTGCTTTCAAATACACTCTCACAATCATAACACTTTTCTTTACACTATGTTCATGGATACTACAATAACCCCGCTGACCTTTGGTAATTCTAATCATTTATCAATTCATTTCTAAGTAATCAGTGGGCTAGGTAAGTCAGCTGAAAAGGTGTCCTATGAGCGTTCAAAAAAGAGAAATACAACCAAACTCTATTGCCTAGAGATGGACATTGAAGGGAATGATGCTGTTCAAATTAACACACAAAATACAACATTACAGCGAAGCATAAGCACTTTCTCGCCTCGGCATTGCTGCAACAACAAAAGATTCCTTGATCGTGTTACAACGCAGAAACAACGTATGATCCATTCTGTTGTGTTAAGACTAGCACCTATTTTTAACGAATGTTTATGAAAATGAAAGTGCACAACTGTACAAAAGGATACAATAGCTCACCTCGCTTAGCACTACGGTGTTTATGCGCTAAGAAATAAAAGCAGTTTCGAAACTTTCTATGCAAATGTGACTGTAAACATTTATGAATAACATTTTTGAAATACTGAGTTATTCAAGAAACTAAAACAACTTGTGATCATCATAAAGTAAAGCCGCATACCGAGGTACCTTGACTAGCCTGAACAATCCTATCGATTTAGTACTGCTGCATAAAAATGTAAAAATATAAAAACTATAAAACTGCTATAAAATAGAAAATGAACCTTTAGAACTTCAAGGTTTTATCGATAACCAGCTTATTCTGTTCACTGGATTCGGAGGCATCCTCAGTCTCCTTTACGCCGAATCTATCCTGGCTAAGTCGGAGGCTTCCTTCGGTCTTAGCAAGCTGGGTCCGGTTGAAGTTGAAGGGCTCAGTTCAACAACAAATGGCCTCTCAAAAGCCTTTCCTTTGCTCACGAATAAAGAGTTCGAATTTTAGTTTCATTATTGGTTATTATTCAAACTGTCTTGAAATTTGTTTCGATCATAAAATTCAAACCCAAAAATAGAAACACGAACATCGGAGGCATACATTTTCAACACCTAGCTAGTGCAATTCACTGAGTACTAAACTGCATAAACACAATGTTTAGCGATGGAAAACGAGACACTTGAGAGAAAAAAAAACGCTCAAAACTCCAAACGGCGGGTTTTAATTTCACTACAATTAAACGTGCAAGCTTTGCATAAACCATTCCAAACATCAAACATTCACGGCTCAAGAAGCTTCTTCATGCAATTGTCGTATTACTTTGATCATTCACACGCTGCTTCATGATCAAAGGTGGGTAAAAGCTCGCGTTGCATTTATTATTCAAATTCACCGCAACCATTGGAGGACGCACGTATTTAACCATCAAAGCGACACAGGATATGGTCGCGCCACGAGAGGTCTTTATGCAAAACGCGCGCGCTTACGTGGTCTCTGACGGTGTAATTCTGTACCGATCGAGTATAATCGGCTGATAACGAGGCTGCTCCGGAGTGCTTCGGGCATTCCGTTTCTGCAGAGGATTTAATTATGCGCGCAAAACCCACAAGCGTGCTGTATGCTTTGATGATGCAGGTGCATTTACAACGGCGATACTTTTATAATTATTTTTATAACTTGTTGCAAACATGAGCACGTTTCTATTGATGACAGATAAACCTACCATTTTATTCACTCGGTATGAATAATGTTTCACTAATGATGGCCAAGAGACGCCCTTTTCAATGTAATATTATTCATGGAATATAGATGCGACATGCAGTGTGTTAAATGTACCGAATAGATACGGAAATAACGTCATCGTTTATGAATAACATAATTGATGAAAGGGATTTATTCCTAAGCGATCGATAATCGAGCTAACTTATTGTCTATTCCAGGACAACAACTTTAAAAGAAAGACGTTAATTTTTAAGGAAATCCAGCTGTTTCTATTTATTTTCATTTTTTCTTTTGTTTATGAAACATTAATCTGTCTGGAAAATAGCCTATATAGAACTAGAATATTTTAGATGTTATTTTTGTCTAGGTTATTATACAAATCGTTTACGTTTTTTGTGCATGATTATCAGAGGATTGTGTGTTTTTTTATCTTAAATCTGGACGCAATTGAAAAAAAAATATACCGTCGGGTTAATTCCACCGTTGGTATCAACGTAACTCTCATCACAGAGTGTATAAATTGTAAAATTTGGGCAAAATCTTCCAAAATTCTTAGTCACACCTCAGCAATCATCGGTTTTCATTTGATATACCTTCGCATTTGATCTTCTCTCTGGCAATCTCACCATAAATCACCGTGAAGCGGATGAAAGTCGATACACTGCCCGGTAGCAAGAGCCGTCGTGCTGGCTTTGAACGACGATAAAACGACAATTAATCTCAACACTTTTCTTAGCCACTACTTTGAAAGAAAGCCCGGCTTATGTTTCCGAACAAGCTACAGCATCAAATGTCCAATTATTTCTCAATCGTTTAATGAAATGATGAGCTTTATACATAAATGCCATGACAAAAAGAATAAACTGAACGTTAGCTAGCAACTCAGTTATAGTTATCGTTTTATTAAGGTTCGTTGAGGTAGTAGGTATTAACAAGCTTCATAAACGTTTCTTAATCGTGAGATTCAAAAATACCAAAATTGAAATACATTCCACGCTTTTAATACCCTCTTTCATCAAATATTTTCACCGTGGTGGCATTCACCGTGGTGGGGAGCTTTTTAAATATTATTCTGCTATTCTCCTATTCACTGTTCTTTTTCTGTCCCCTGTTTAAAGGTTAATTAACTGTATGTCACAATTTAATTATTTTTTGACTCTATTAACTTGCGCATAATCATAAAAAACATCTCTTTACTATAAAGTGAAGCTCTAATTACCTAATCACTAACCTAACCGCTAACAACAGCCTAATTATTATGATCCAAGATGCAACAAGAAAAAAAACATCATCATCATCATCATCGAAAATGATCACACAAACAAGGATCATCTTCTCATCTATGGTTTACCATGGAAACCGACACTATGGGTACCAATTGGTGAGGTACATCTTATTCTTTGATTGTCATTATTTTTGCTATTTTAGACGCCGGACAGCATAGCCTACAAACGACTAATCGCATAGACTGAGAAAGTGGCGTAGGTTTAAACTTAAGTGAACAAATGGTGTGGAATCTTCCGCCAAAAGTAGATGGACAACCTATTGGCTGATGAAAATGTTCAAGCTATGAGCCCCCAAATTCAATATTCTTGTTTAACTATTAGCATCATGTACCTGTTTAGAACACGGTACAATGGCACCGTAATGGCTCAAAATGTCTATCACACAAGAGTTGCAAGAGCTGTGCGCTTGGGAAATTGTTATTAAGCTTCGACCTCTGAAAAAAGCTTCTGTATCGTTTAAGCTTTTTCCATTAGTTTCTAAAAAAAACTGAAAAATAAACTAATATACTGTGAAATCGGAAAGATGTTTCACTTCACTCGTGCATAATTAAAATAAAAAACGATCCACAAATAAACTTCAATCATGGAGGAGTAACATACTGAAAACTAATTTTCAATTCATCTACGTTACATGCGTTACATCAGCCGATTCGTGAGAAGCATTCGTTCAAATATATTTTGCAGCGTTACACAACGAAACATGCATGGGGCTTGTCTCCGCTAGCCACCTATCGCTTAACAACTGAACTACGGAAAATCTTTTCAGTGTTAACGAAGGTTACTCATCGTGCAACAGATGGCGGCAGCAATTCACCTTTTGCATAGAGACCGGGAACGCAATGGATGTTTCGGGGATATTCATTTCAGTTGCAAAAAATAGCAAGTCTTTTTAAATGAATAATCAAGCTATTATAAAAAAAAATCATAAATACTCATGCTTCTCGCTTGCAGGGAATATTTCAGGGCTGGTTGTTACGATCATTACACTCTGCGTTATACATCACATGAGCTATAATCATAACTATGCATATACAAATGACTGCATTTAACAAGTAATTGATTTTCTCTAAATTTTTAGGTTATTTTCAACAACGTCACAACGATATATTCAACTGTATGATTACTATTTCAAGTCAGCAAACTCGCATGAAAACGCTGCCGTTGAATGCGGAGTTCGAACAAAACACTTTTGAAACGCAAGCGACCGCTCATTACTCAATTTACAGGGGAAACAAAACACACAAACACCCGGACAGGACTGTCTTCGCCTAGCGCACTGCGTACAGACGAGAACGGAATGCTCTCTAGCCCGCAGCCATAATCCTATCCTCTAATTGGATGCTGCCAGAGTCCCAAATGAGCAGCCGGCAGTAATAGCGACGATGGGAAGCATGACGACATATTATAACTTTTAGTTTCTTTCCCGTAATTAAACACTCCACCCGGCACGGAGTCCGCAGGGCTCCATGTAGCACTCCCGTGTGCAATCTTATCGCTTTCCTTCCCGTACAAATTCGCGGCTCCCACGTGGATCCTTGTCGCATGGGCGAGCGGCACGTATTGTCCGAACCATGTGCTGCTTCGCCGCCCAACTCACCACAAAAGACCCCACGGAGATGAGCGAAGGTGTATGTGTGAGTTAATTTCGCACCCTGCGCTGCTGGATGTACACACGGGATGAAGCCGCCCTATAAGAAGCGCGTCCAAGCGCAAATGGCATAATGATGATGCTCGAATTAATGCTTTCCTGCTGTTGCTGCTGCTCGGTGGATGTTTTTGTGCATAATTCTAATGGCGAAATTCAGTAATTAATTTTATGGCATTTTTTAGCACTTCCACGCACGAATGGGAAATGGAAGCGTAGCAAAAAATCCAAACAACGCAAACATCCATGCCATCATTTGCGCGGTTAATGGACACCTCGTTTGAGGGAAGCGAACAACAATCGCACGACTCAGCGGATAGGAAACTGCCTCGTTGCATCGCTGCATTATTATCGCACTCGTCGCCCGTTCGTCCCTCGCATCGGGATTTGTGGACCTTCATCAAAAACAAATACCCTTGGCAGGCTCCATATTCATGAGGAATTCCAACACCGACCAACCAACATCCAACTCCTAGAATCCCAGCCGTGCCAAGCAATTTCGCACCGCCAACTGTGACGCCGAGGTCATGTTCGGTGTACGCGCGAGGAAGAAAACATGAAAGACTTGAATGCACTGCTCCCGGCTGCTTAATAGCTTCTCCGCCTACTGCGACTCCGTCGGCCGTTCATCCGCGGGAAAATGGAGAATGGCCCTTAAAATCTGCACATCAAGCAGACGACGAAGTTGATGCTTAAATTGTGACACACCCCAAGCGGGAGCAGCACAGGGTTTCTTATCAAACGCGCCCTCCCACGCTGTGGGCGCCCGTTGCGGAATATATTTTCAGTAAGCCAAGCAGAAGAAGGAAAAAAACATCCACTGGAATAAAACAGAAATTCCACCTAATGCGGTAAGCACCATTAACGGTTATAATGAGGTTGCTTGAGGTTGGCACCCGGGCGTCCCCGGCGCGGGTTGTCATTCGCCCTTCGACATCTTCGATCCCAGTCGCGCTGAAAGATCACAGGGCGCGGCAAATTCGTCAGCATAATTGAAACTGAGGTGCGAAATCACTGCCATCATGCAAATGAGTGTCGTTTAGATGAGAACTCTTACCGGGACGACCCGCGGGTTGGGCGAAGATCAGCATTTCGGGTGTCGTTAGCGCTTTCCTTCCATCCAGTGTTATGCTAAAAAGCTCACTAACGACATCGTTGCCGGTGCAAGGATACGGAACGAAGGGATCATACTTATCGCTACTCGTATCACATTCACACGGTGCCACTTCATATTATCATCGTTATTCAATTCCGAGCCTTCACTCGATGACGCCTTTTGGCATTGGCACGAATTTGAGGGCGCTTGCTATTGTAGGGAGGATTTGCGAAGATGTGCGAACTTCTAGACATTCGTTTGATCCGTTAATCTTCGAACCCGTTGCAGCAAATTCGGTTTGAAGGGAAAATTGGAGGAGTGTTATTTACTCATTTCCTCACCCATTTCGCAATCAACCCTTCGCTCGTTGGTTGATAATTCTATTAAAAATGTGATTGAAACAACAACAATGTCATAAACACAGCAACCGCATACTGAAAAACCTGTAAGAACCATCAGCAACTGTGGCACCTTGAAGCCTAACAGACTAAAGCAACCGACAAAAAAAAGAAGTAAGAAATACATTTCGGAGAAAAGCAAACGAACCGTTAATAGAGCATTTGTGGCGTGCACATTGCATACTTTTTGGCGTAAATTTGAAATCATTTGAAAGAGTATGCAATTGGGACGGCAACGCTCAATTATCACTTTAGTTTGAGGTGACTAATAAGTTTATTATTGCGTTTTTGTCGCTTTGTCAAATGACATTCCCAATATAGTTCGATATTGGTATCTTACAGAATATTTTATATAATATTTACACCTGAAATTCTATTTAAGGCATCGGGTTATGCGACATATTGTCTTACTGTCACTTCATATGATTTTTTCCAGCTCATCTAGCATCAGCATAGCAGCATAGTATAGCAAACGTGGCTTATAGAATGAATAAGCACATCGGAAAAATAAGCTAGCGAACAGCAAACTGAGCATCTTTTGCACTCTCAATGTGATTTTTCTTTTCACGTGATCCTTCCTTTACTACTTTATCGGAGTTTTTGAGGTATTCCATGTGGGTATTGCTTGGAAAATAGATTTCAAAAATTGTTTATGTTTGAAATGTAGGCTATAAAGTGTGTATAAGGTGAAAATGGTCCAAGTTAAGATGTGGCATACAATTGCGCATATGTTTGGTAGCTGAAGCACAATGATTCTATTAACGCTCTGCTTTTGCACTTGTTACACACCTTTGAAACATATCGAAAGTACTTATTTGAGTATAGTTTAAGTATAAGTTATACAAGATCTGCTGAACGGATTGATACGGTTATAAGTCAGAATGCCGTATTCTTAGAAATTGTTTAATATCTACGACAAAACGTTTATCTTTTAGCGTTTAGCTAATAGGAAGCCCTTGATGAAAAATCCCAAAAAGGCGGAAAACCCCTCTTACCTATTTCAACAGATAAAGTATAAACAGAAGAAGCACATTAATAACAATAATGTTAAGCAACATTACTTAATAAGAATATGTGATGTGATACCGCTCCATTCATTTCAAAAGCATTTCATGCAAAATGTGAGAATTTTAAATTTGTTATTTCTTCACAGTCACTTATGTGTAAGGAAAAGCTCAAATATTGTAAAAAGATGTATCATTTTCCTAATATAATTCCGTAAATCTTTCAGAAACCCATACAGTGTTCTATTTTACATGATTATTTTTACAGTTGATTTGATGTCTAGCATAATTTTGCTGCTTGGTCCTTCAAAACAAAGCAGTACGATATTTGGCTGTGATAAGTTTGCTGCCGTTCCAGGGGAACTACCGGCGTAACTGACTAACTATCCGGCACATCTGCTTAATAAATTTTATTAAACTTTCTATACAAAACGGACTACTTACTTCCTGTACCTTTTTTAAATGCTATGATGAAAGAAAAATCATAGAAATTATCATAGAAAAATGCCTCATACCGAGGGACCATACACAAAAGTTGTATTGAATAATTTTAACAATTTTATTAATGCATTTGAGGTTTTTTTTACTGGAAAAACATATATGAACAACAAACAATGCCACATGCACCTCAAAGCGCAAAGATACCAGCGCTAAGCGAAAAGAACAATTGTGCAACAAAGCCTCATATAAGATAAACATAAATAAGAGAGAGTTATAGAAATACGTTTTTTTTCACTTACTACAACTTCGTAAACATCTCTCACATAAATCTCTTCTAGTTTTTATTTTATTATCAAAAACACAAGGTGTCTATGTTACGAACTCTGGACTATTCAGTAACGGAAAGCCATAAACGATAAGGCCGGATCTTCTTACAACTTACCGCATTTGTATCATAATCTATAATCAAACCTCTGCTTCAAAACTCTATATGCTCTTAAAAAACTACTCTCTTCACTCATGACCAGATCTGCCTAAACAGGACAAGCGGCAAACGTTGTGTCGCACACCGTTCCCTGCTCAGCGGTGCGAAAGCTTATCCGTTTTTCCATGTTTTCGACGTTGCGATAAGGTGCAAAAAGGCGTTGGAGCTAGACATGAGTCCTGAAATCGGACCGGTGGAGTCGCTAACCCAGTGGTGTGATGCATTATTCAACGTCAACCCCACAAATCCACCGGTTTCTTATCAAACGCGCCCTCCCACGCTGTGGGCGCCCGTTGCGGAATATATTTTCAGTAAGCCAAGCAGAAGAAGGAAAAAAACATCCACTGGAATAAAACAGAAATTCCACCTAATGCGGTAAGCACCATTAACGGTTATAATGAGGTTGCTTGAGGTTGGCACCCGGGCGTCCCCGGCGCGGGTTGTCATTCGCCCTTCGACATCTTCGATCCCAGTCGCGCTGAAAGATCACAGGGCGCGGCAAATTCGTCAGCATAATTGAAACTGAGGTGCGAAATCACTGCCATCATGCAAATGAGTGTCGTTTAGATGAGAACTCTTACCGGGACGACCCGCGGGTTGGGCGAAGATCAGCATTTCGGGTGTCGTTAGCGCTTTCCTTCCATCCAGTGTTATGCTAAAAAGCTCACTAACGACATCGTTGCCGGTGCAAGGATACGGAACGAAGGGATCATACTTATCGCTACTCGTATCACATTCACACGGTGCCACTTCATATTATCATCGTTATTCAATTCCGAGCCTTCACTCGATGACGCCTTTTGGCATTGGCACGAATTTGAGGGCGCTCGCTATTGTAGGGAGGATTTGCGAAGATGTGCGAACTTCTAGACATTCGTTTGATCCGTTAATCTTCGAACCCGTTGCAGCAAATTCGGTTTGAAGGGAAAATTGGAGGAGTGTTATTTACTCATTTCCTCACCCATTTCGCAATCAACCCTTCGCTCGTTGGTTGATAATTCTATTAAAAATGTGATTGAAACAACAACAATGTCATAAACACAGCAACCGCATACTGAAAAACCTGTAAGAACCATCAGCAACTGTGGCACCTTGAAGCCTAACAGACTAAAGCAACCGACAAAAAAAAGAAGTAAGAAATACATTTCGGAGAAAAGCAAACGAACCGTTAATAGAGCATTTGTGGCGTGCACATTGCATACTTTTTGGCGTAAATTTGAAATCATTTGAAAGAGTATGCAATTGGGACGGCAACGCTCAATTATCACTTTAGTTTGAGGTGACTAATAAGTTTATTATTGCGTTTTTGTCGCTTTGTCAAATGACATTCCCAATATAGTTCGATATTGGTATCTTACAGAATATTTTATATAATATTTACACCTGAAATTCTATTTAAGGCATCGGGTTATGCGACATATTGTCTTACTGTCACTTCATATGATTTTTTCCAGCTCATCTAGCATCAGCATAGCAGCATAGTATAGCAAACGTGGCTTATAGAATGAATAAGCACATCGGAAAAATAAGCTAGCGAACAGCAAACTGAGCATCTTTTGCACTCTCAATGTGATTTTTCTTTTCACGTGATCCTTCCTTTACTACTTTATCGGAGTTTTTGAGGTATTCCATGTGGGTATTGCTTGGAAAATAGATTTCAAAAATTGTTTATGTTTGAAATGTAGGCTATAAAGTGTGTATAAGGTGAAAATGGTCCAAGTTAAGATGTGGCATACAATTGCGCATATGTTTGGTAGCTGAAGCACAATGATTCTATTAACGCTCTGCTTTTGCACTTGTTACACACCTTTGAAACATATCGAAAGTACTTATTTGAGTATAGTTTAAGTATAAGTTATACAAGATCTGCTGAACGGATTGATACGGTTATAAGTCAGAATGCCGTATTCTTAGAAATTGTTTAATATCTACGACAAAACGTTTATCTTTTAGCGTTTAGCTAATAGGAAGCCCTTGATGAAAAATCCCAAAAAGGCGGAAAACCCCTCTTACCTATTTCAACAGATAAAGTATAAACAGAAGAAGCACATTAATAACAATAATGTTAAGCAACATTACTTAATAAGAATATGTGATGTGATACCGCTCCATTCATTTCAAAAGCATTTCATGCAAAATGTGAGAATTTTAAATTTGTTATTTCTTCACAGTCACTTATGTGTAAGGAAAAGCTCAAATATTGTAAAAAGATGTATCATTTTCCTAATATAATTCCGTAAATCTTTCAGAAACCCATACAGTGTTCTATTTTACATGATTATTTTTACAGTTGATTTGATGTCTAGCATAATTTTGCTGCTTGGTCCTTCAAAACAAAGCAGTACGATATTTGGCTGTGATAAGTTTGCTGCCGTTCCAGGGGAACTACCGGCGTAACTGACTAACTATCCGGCACATCTGCTTAATAAATTTTATTAAACTTTCTATACAAAACGGACTACTTACTTCCTGTACCTTTTTTAAATGCTATGATGAAAGAAAAATCATAGAAATTATCATAGAAAAATGCCTCATACCGAGGGACCATACACAAAAGTTGTATTGAATAATTTTAACAATTTTATTAATGCATTTGAGGTTTTTTTTACTGGAAAAACATATATGAACAACAAACAATGCCACATGCACCTCAAAGCGCAAAGATACCAGCGCTAAGCGAAAAGAACAATTGTGCAACAAAGCCTCATATAAGATAAACATAAATAAGAGAGAGTTATTATTTACAACCCATGCAATTGTTTTCATACTGATATTAATAATGCTTGACGGAGCTAACCTTGGCAACATTATTAATCGTGCATACTCATCAATCATAGTTTTATCCAACTATCCTTCACAATACGTCGAAAACGGGAAGATAATAAATAAGCCCAAGGATCACAGGACTTATTGAATAACATCTATCAAGTCATGTAATTTAAAGAGGACACAATATCCGAAGGATTCCTTACCGAATGTTCATACACTCGCTGAATAATTGTTTACATCATGCGTCGGTGTTGCATGGAATTTGCATACCGCGGTAATATTGCAACCGATCGCATGCTTCATTTTCGTGCAAGCGAAACATCACCAATTTCATAACGAAACCCGTCCGTCCGTCCGTCCACAAGACACACTGTTAATCTTTCACTCCTGCTCCTCCGCACACTCGACCACGTGGTGTGTTGGGGGAAAAGATGCTCGACGGGCGATAAATTCCTCCTAATGATGATAAAAACCAATGCGAGGGGAGCCGAAGAAACCCATTCGCGGTTCGACAATAGTTTGAGGTTACAGCTGGTGGTTTGGTAGGGTTTCCTCAGTGCGCGCAGTTGCGCAACACTCTATACCCAATACCCAAAGATGGCTCACCTGACCGACAAACGAACCCGATCTCCCGCTGTTTGCTGTCTGGCAGTTTGTGGGAGAAAGTACGGCACGTAAACGATCGCCGCACGATTGAAAAAATGTCAACCGTGCTGCTTTGTACGGAGCAAACACGGGGCAACCCAAGCAGCTCGTTGGGATGATCGTGTGGAATCTTGAACCAGTCGAACCACTTTGCTGTACGGGAGTCGTTCGTTCGGCGGCTTCTTCGCCTTGTAATTAGTGGGTCAGTTACTAATCCCAAATTGTCACAATCTCTTTTTCGTCCACTTAAGTTCGAATAGGATCATGGGCAAAGGGGACTCCATCGAACCCTTAACCCCCAAACTTAACGGAACTAAACTAATCCATTTTTCGTCACGACAACGCCATTACCCGGAGCATTTACTTATCTACCACAGGCACACACAATTACCAAGCGACAGCGGCGAAAGAAGACCTAACCTAAGACCGCAGACGTAATTCCCGTCCGACGGTTTCTTGTCGCGAAAAAAAAACTCGCCTCCGAGACAGACGCACCTGAGACCCGGAAAAAGTCGTTGAGACAGCCGGTTTTCGGTTTGCTCTTCAGCACTGACGGTGGACTCTCCTTCTAATGGGTTGCAATTGAAACGTAATCCGTGCGAGTGCCGGCCTCACGCAAGTGATGCCCCTCACCCGTCACCCCCCTCCGGACTTCGGCCGTCTCCGATCGTCCAGACAACTCCAGATAACCCAACCGCTTGCGGCCGAACGCATGGCATGATTATTTTCAACACTTTTCGGTCGATCTGTACCAGCGCCCCGTGTTCCTTCCAGCAGCCGCTGGATGCCTAAGCGAAGGTAGGCCCACTGTCAACCGGGAGACGGGTGTGGAGAGTGATGCTTTGGCAGAAGGAAAACATATATCCTCCAAGGCAAGCCGTACCATGCCACCACCACGAACCATCTCCTCCATCCCGGTCTGTTCAAGTCTGCACCGCGAAGGCACCGATTGCGCACACTTTCGTTTTCGTTTCGCGCAAAGCATCGTACGCTGGCAGCTGGCCCGTTCCGTTCGTGTGTACGCGCGCGCGCAATCGAAGAAAGTGTTCAGCTCGACCGACGGACAAGTTGCACGCCAGTCGCATAACTTTGGTCTCACTGAATGGAGGATCTGCACACCACGCTGCACGCCCATGCGAGGATCGATCAGAGGATCTTTGGTGAACTGCCGCACCCTTCAAGAAACTAGTGACCCACTGATGGGTGCCGGGAAATAAGAACCTTGCCCAGTGGTTGCAATACATCCTGATGCGTGCGTGTGTAGTGTATCGGGTCGATCGGTGCAGCGATAACAGTGGAAAACAGTGAGAGTGTATGGAAAAAGAGAACGAAACGCCCAAACTCGAGTGTGGCCTAGTGTGGCTAGTGGAGAAGGTTATGTAAATAGTGATTGTGAACAGAACACGATAGCTCGGTTACGATGGGTTGGAGGTAGGTTTGAGCGAGTTTTATGAAAGTGCTGTGCTTGTTTAGTGACTGTTTGCGAATTATTTTTAATCCTACAAAAATTGCGCTTAATGTTCTTGTTAATATCGACACACATCTCTCCTATACACGTGCTAGACAAATGTTACTACAGCTCGAAAGAGATCGCACCAACCATTGGAATCTATTAGTTTATTAATATTATGTGTTAGTGTTTACTTCAATGTGTTGATGTTTCTCATTCCAAAACAAAAGGCTGTGCTATCAGCTAACAACATCAAGTTGTTCTAACGTCTATCAATTCTTCCATTGCGTTGGATCAACAAAACAGTATTCCGGGTTTTTTTTTCTCCAAAATAAACTAATTCGGTTGTGCTATATTGACAACATAACATTTCTAAATTGTTATCGACGCGATTTATTTATAGAATGATATCAGTGGCATGGAATGGTGCG
>KZ069131.1:39227-55576 GCA_002091845.1 Anopheles cracens
TTCGTGTTAAACAATAGAATTGTGGGCGTGTTTGCAAAGATGCATCGTTCGAAACCCGCATTAAGCTTGCTCCTGCGTGTAGACCGGCTAAGAGCATCTCCCGGCGGAGTATCCATGGCAAGGTAGGCGAATACATGCGGTATGCCGCAACGCAATCCGGTGCAATCGGATGATGTAACTCAAAACGCCGCACCGCAATAGGGTTGCCGTACATGAACGATTTAACTTTATTACTTGTCTCTTTTGCCAGCCACCTGAACACACGGAATGTGCCACAGTTGCCGCACACACGATTACTTTGGTCCGGCTGGTCAGTTCGGCCCGTCAATGGAATTCAAATGCGATCGTTTTCCACAGAGAAAGACACAGCACGTGTAGAGGAACAATCCGAGACCGAAAAGAAGCTGACACTGGAAGCAGAAGAGTTGCGCAAAGAAGCCGCCGAGCTGACAGAGAAAGTAAAATCTTTGGATGTACGTATGTTCTATCGGTGTTATCAACTGCTGGCGAGGCGTGAAATGACCTGTTCCATGTTACCGAATTTATGCAGGACAAATACAAACGTGCTCTGGCGGAGAGTGAAAACATTCGCCGACGGCTAACCAAGCAAATCGACGATGCGAAACTGTTCGGCATACAGGGCTTCTGCAAGGATCTACTGGAGGTAGCGGATATCTTGGGCCACGCAACGGAAGCCGTTCCAAAGGATGAGGTAATTGGTCGCTAATATCACGCACGTGTGGCATAGTTTCACTCTGTCTCTCTCTCTCTCTCTCTTTCCGCACATGCAGATCTCTGATAAGAATCCTCACTTGAAAAATCTGTTCGAGGGACTCTCGATGACCCGACAGCAGCTGAACAGTGTGTTCAAGCGGCACGGTCTGGAAACGGTGAATCCGATGAACGAAAAATTCAACCCCAACCTTCACGAAGCATTGTTCCAGCAGGAGGTGGCCAACGTCGAACCGAACACGGTAGTCGTGGTGAGCAAAATCGGGTACAAGCTGCACGATCGCTGCATACGTCCCGCGCTCGTCGGGGTGACGAAGGGCTAAAACGGAAGCAACGGACTCTGCGTACATCCAAAAACACTAAAAGGGACGAACGCGAATATGTTAAATGTAAAAACTAAAGTCCCGCCTGCAAGGGACGCACAAGGAATTCCACAATAAAATGACCCTAGAATGTGTGTTTCGAATGTACGATGCAATCATGACCGTAGGCATTATTCATTTGCTTATCTGAGAAGACAGTGGTCTGTTTGAATCCTGAACAAAGATATGTACATTTATTTGGGGATAAGAGAACGATGTAATATGTGACTTAGAATAAACTATGAACTATGTGGCAGAAACCAAATCTACTGTTCTTTCCTTTCCATACATATACCGCAGTACGAATCTTTTCGTATGTGTTGCTATTTATTCAGCCAGTCACATATTTTCCTTTCACTGTTAAACAATAGAATTGTGGGCGTGTTTGCAAAGATGCATCGTTCGAAACCCGCATTAAGCTTGCTCCTGCGTGTAGACCGGCTAAGAGCATCTCCCGGCGGAGTATCCCTGGCAAGGTAGGCGAATACATGCGGTATGCCGCAACGCAATCCGGTGCAATCGGATGATGTAACTCAAAACGCCGCACCGCAATAGGGTTGCCGTACATGAACGATTTAACTTTATTACTTGTCTCTTTTGCCAGCCACCTGAACACACGGAATGTGCCACAGTTGCCGCACACACGATTACTTTGGTCCGGCTGGTCAGTTCGGCCCGTCAATGGAATTCAAATGCGATCGTTTTCCACAGAGAAAGACACAGCACGTGTAGAGGAACAATCCGAGACCGAAAAGAAGCTGACACTGGAAGCAGAAGAGTTGCGCAAAGAAGCCGCCGAGCTGACAGAGAAAGTAAAATCTTTGGATGTACGTATGTTCTATCGGTGTTATCAACTGCTGGCGAGGCGTGAAATGACCTGTTCCATGTTACCGAATTTATGCAGGACAAATACAAACGTGCTCTGGCGGAGAGTGAAAACATTCGCCGACGGCTAACCAAGCAAATCGACGATGCGAAACTGTTCGGCATACAGGGCTTCTGCAAGGATCTACTGGAGGTAGCGGATATCTTGGGCCACGCAACGGAAGCCGTTCCAAAGGATGAGGTAATTGGTCGCTAATATCACGCACGTGTGGCATAGTTTCACTCTGTCTCTCTCTCTCTCTCTCTTTCCGCACATGCAGATCTCTGATAAGAATCCTCACTTGAAAAATCTGTTCGAGGGACTCTCGATGACCCGACAGCAGCTGAACAGTGTGTTCAAGCGGCACGGTCTGGAAACGGTGAATCCGATGAACGAAAAATTCAACCCCAACCTTCACGAAGCATTGTTCCAGCAGGAGGTGGCCAACGTCGAACCGAACACGGTAGTCGTGGTGAGCAAAATCGGGTACAAGCTGCACGATCGCTGCATACGTCCCGCGCTCGTCGGGGTGACGAAGGGCTAAAACGGAAGCAATAAGAACAAATAGAGTTTACATTTACAATAGAAGGAAAATGTATAAACCACAGCAATATGTGTTAAAAAGCTAAATAAAATTGAAAGTAATTTGGTAATGATTAATTTCAGGCATACACGTCGTATGTAATTCGCAACGTCCTCTCTGATGTACCAATTTACTAAAACGGTCAAATAAAATACCATACCAATGCATTATTATATGCATTCTTCACGCCAAAAACTAGAAAGGTCATTACGAAATGGCAAACTAAGAGGCAAAAAGTTTGATGTTAACGGTTGAGAGACTTACGCTTCACATCTGTGACCGTCCGAATGTAGTTTTTCGTCGTCAGCACGAACTCGTTGTAAATTACCCACTCCGGCTTGTGGTCCAGGCAAGTGGACGGATGCAGCTGCACCACTTGGTTATCCTTTATCGTCTGGTAATGTTTTGTACGTTCCAAATGCGCAACCTGCGAGAGAAACAAAAAAAATGAGACGTAAATAGACACGCACATTACTTCGGAAAACTTTTCAAACTCTTCCGAGTGCCAACGTACCTGCATGAAGAAACCCTGCACGAGCGCCTTGCGAATGTTGAAATAATATTCCCGCGACGTAAAGTCGGTGCTGGTGCGCTGCAGCTGGAAGCGGTCCATGATGCGTGCCAGCTGCTGCCGGACGTTATCGGCAGACTTGAGCGAACGGTAGTTGATGAAGTTGTCGTAACACCAACCTTGATCTTCGTTGCCTGCGAAAGAGAACGAGAGAACGACAGTTGAACACTACTACTCGATCGTCACGTGCGGATGTGGTACTTACTCTGTTTAAACGCATGGTATACATTCAGCAGCGTGAGATGGTCACCGTCGACGTGGGCGAAACGCATCTTCGCATCATCGGCCGCTTTTTTCATATCATTCGGTCGCACGAAGCACTGTGGAACTGGAGCAAAAAAGTGGCAAATGATTATATTGGCGGAAAGAACTAAACGATAGCGAGAAGATTTCAGATACGTACCCGATAGCATGGCGGTGATGGACAGGATTTCGTTGGAGCAATTGTGTTGGCAGCTGGCAATCAACATCTTTGCCAGCTGCGGATCAAGCGGGAACTCCGCCATAACCGCACCTAGATCTGTCAGATTGCCGTCGTCATCGAGTGCGGCCAGGTAGTTCAGCAGCTCCAGGGCGCGCATCAATGTTTCCGGTGCCGGTGGGTCCATAAAATCGAAATGCACCAAATCATCGATGCCAAGCTTCTTGAGCTGCAATACGACCGTACCTGTCAAGAATAAAGACAATCACAACATAGTAAATATAACGCTGTTTGGTAATGTTCCTAGTGAAAACAAGTCATTACACTCACCCAGATTGGATCGCAAAATTTCCGGATAAGTGTTGTCCTGCATTTCCGTCTTGTACGCCTTCTCCGTGTACAGTCGGAAACACTTGCCAGGGCGGGTACGCCCGGCACGACCGGCCCGCTGCTGCGCTGACGCTTTGCTGATCGGCGACACGAGCAAACTCTCGACGCGGATGCGCGGATTGTACACCTTCTGCTTGCTGAAGCCCGGATCGATCACGAACACCACACCGTCGATCGTGAGCGACGTTTCGGCGATGTTGGTCGAAATGACCACCTTCCGCCCGATCGCCCCGTTCGGCCGTTTCGGCGGCGCCGGCTCGAAGATCTTCTGCTGCATCGGTGGCGGCAGCGTCGAGTAGAGCGGAATGCACTTCAGCTCGCCCACGTCCGGACCGAGATTGTCGATTTCGCGCTTGACCCGCGTCATGATTGCATCGTACATTCGAAACACACATTCTAGGGTCATTTTATTGTGGAATTCCTTGTGCGTCCCTTGCAGGCGGGACTTTAGTTTTTACATTTAACATATTCGCGTTCGTCCCTTTTAGTGTTTTTGGATGTACGCAGAGTCCGTTGCTTCCGTTTTAGCCCTTCGTCACCCCGACGAGCGCGGGACGTATGCAGCGATCGTGCAGCTTGTACCCGATTTTGCTCACCACGACAACCGTGTTCGGTTCGACGTTGGCCACCTCCTGCTGGAACAATGCTTCGTGAAGGTTGGGGTTGAATTTTTCGTTCATCGGATTCACCGTTTCCAGACCGTGCCGCTTGAACACACTGTTCAGCTGCTGTCGGGTCATCGAGAGTCCCTCGAACAGATTTTTCAAGTGAGGATTCTTATCAGAGATCTGCATGTGCGGAAAGAGAGAGAGAGAGAGAGACAGAGTAAAGATTTAGAGTAATTATTGCACGTAAATTAGTCACGAATGCACTGTTTAACTCTTGATTAATGGATGTTTTCCCATTTCACAATAAATAATGCTTGTCTGCTGTAAGCCATGAGACAAACAGTGTTATCTTAGAGTTCAGAATGGTTGTGGATGCGCTTACTTTGAGGCAAAAGCTTGTGATAGAATACCCATACAAAGAATGACCCAAGTTAAGTTATCGCCTGTTTTTTTTTCACGTATCTTACAGCCGAATGGTTGCTGCAGATTGCGCCGCAGTACTACGACATGAACAACTTCCCGCTGTGCGAGGCCAAACGCCAGCTGGAGCTGCTGTTGGCGCGCATGGATTCGAAACAGTTCCAGCAAGGGTTTTAAAACACGTGTACGTATATAACCGTAGCCACCGGCCAAGCTTTTACACACACGTTACGGCCGTTAGGTGAACGCAACCTATCCGTACGGTCGGTATACGGCGAGAGGAGGACAAAGTGTTAGGACGAGAGTTTTCAGGCACTCGCTGCGTCTTATGTTTGTTTTTATTTTCTCTATCCTCTAATAGTATCAGATTAAATCAAAATGAAAAGCAACAGAAAGTAGCAAGCTCATCATCGTGGAGTCGGTAACTTTACATAGTCGAGTGAAAGGAAAATATGTGACTGGCTGAATAAATAGCAACACATACGAAAAGATTCGTACTGCGGTATATGTATGGAAAGGAAAGAACAGTAGATTTGGTTTCTGCCACATAGTTCATAGTTTATTCTAAGTCACATATTACATCGTTCTCTTATCCCCAAATAAATGTACATATCTTTGTTCAGGATTCAAACAGACCACTGTCTTCTCAGATAAGCAAATGAATAATGCCTACGGTCATGATTGCATCGTACATTCGAAACACACATTCTAGGGTCATTTTATTGTGGAATTCCTTGTGCGTCCCTTGCAGGCGGGTTTATTCTAAGTCACATATTACATCGTTCTCTTATCCCCAAATAAATGTACATATCTTTGTTCAGGATTCAAACAGACCACTGTCTTCTCAGATAAGCAAATGAATAATGCCTACGGTCATGATTGCATCGTACATTCGAAACACACATTCTAGGGTCATTTTATTGTGGAATTCCTTGTGCGTCCCTTGCAGGCGGAACTTTAGTTTTTACATTTAACATATTCGCGTTCGTCCCTTTTAGCGTTTTTGGATGTACGCAGAGTCCGTCGCTTCCGTTTTAGCCCTTCGTCACCCCGACGAGCGCGGGACGTATGCAGCGATCGTGCAGCTTGTACCCGATTTTGCTCACCACGACAACCGTGTTCGGTTCGACGTTGGCCACCTCCTGCTGGAACAATGCTTCGTGAAGGTTGGGGTTGAATTTTTCGTTCATCGGATTCACCGTTTCCAGACCGTGCCGCTTGAACACACTGTTCAGCTGCTGTCGGGTCATCGAGAGTCCCTCGAACAGATTTTTCAAGTGAGGATTCTTATCAGAGATCTGCATGTGCGGAAAGAGAGAGAGAGAGAGAGACAGAGTGAAACTATGCCACACGTGCGTGATATTAGCGACCAATTACCTCATCCTTTGGAACGGCTTCCGTTGCGTGGCCCAAGATATCCGCTACCTCCAGTAGATCCTTGCAGAAGCCCTGTATGCCGAACAGTTTCGCATCGTCGATTTGCTTGGTTAGCCGTCGGCGAATGTTTTCACTCTCCGCCAGAGCACGTTTGTATTTGTCCTGCATAAATTCGGTAACATGGAACAGGTCATTTCACGCCTCGCCAGCAGTTGATAACACCGATAGAACATACGTACATCCAAAGATTTTACTTTCTCTGTCAGCTCGGCGGCTTCTTTGCGCAACTCTTCTGCTTCCAGTGTCAGCTTCTTTTCGGTCTCGGATTGTTCCTCTACACGTGCTGTGTCTTTCTCTGTGGAAAACGATCGCATTTGAATTCCATTGACGGGCCGAACTGACCAGCCGGACCAAAGTAATCGTGTGTGCGGCAACTGTGGCACATTCCGTGTGTTCAGGTGGCTGGCAAAAGAGACAAGTAATAAAGTTAAATCGTTCATGTACGGCAACCCTATTGCGGTGCGGCGTTTTGAGTTACATCATCCGATTGCACCGGATTGCGTTGCGGCATACCGCATGTATTCGCCTACCTTGCCATGGATACTCCGCCGGGAGATGCTCTTAGCCGGTCTACACGCAGGAGCAAGCTTAATGCGGGTTTCGAACGATGCATCTTTGCAAACACGCCCACAATTCTATTGTTTAACACGAAAATACCACAACGAATCTCCTGCTTCGAAGCGTGTAGGCGACGAGGTTAAAAAAATGTACACAATAGAAAAAGCAACCCAATCAGCAGACGGTCACCAAAACCGGTGGATTTCCTGGTGAAAAGTCACCGGATTTGGTGACATGTCTTCGATTTTATGGACCCACCGGCACCGGAAACATTGATGCGCGCCCTGGAGCTGCTGAACTACCTGGCCGCACTCGATGACGACGGCAATCTGACAGATCTAGGTGCGGTTATGGCGGAGTTCCCGCTCGATCCGCAGCTGGCGAAGATGTTGATTGCCAGCTGCCAACACAATTGCTCCAACGAAATCCTGTCCATCACCGCCATGCTATCGGGTACGTATCTGAAATCTTCTCGCTATCGTTTAGTTCTTTCCGCCAATATAATCATTTGCCACTTTTTTGCTCCAGTTCCACAGTGCTTCGTGCGACCGAATGATATGAAAAAAGCGGCCGATGATGCGAAGATGCGTTTCGCCCACGTCGACGGTGACCATCTCACGCTGCTGAATGTATACCATGCGTTTAAACAGAGTAAGTACCACATCCGCACGTGACGATCGAGTAGTAGTGTTCAACTGTCGTTCTCTCGTTCTCTTTCGCAGGCAACGAAGATCAAGGTTGGTGTTACGACAACTTCATCAACTACCGTTCGCTCAAGTCTGCCGATAACGTCCGGCAGCAGCTGGCACGCATCATGGACCGCTTCCAGCTGCAGCGCACCAGCACCGACTTTACGTCGCGGGAATATTATTTCAACATTCGCAAGGCGCTCGTGCAGGGTTTCTTCATGCAGGTACGTTGGCACTCGGAAGAGTTTGAAAAGTTTTCCGAAGTAATGTGCGTGTCTATTTACGTCTCCTTTTTTTGTTTCTCTCGCAGGTTGCGCATTTGGAACGTACAAAACATTACCAGACGATAAAGGATAACCAAGTGGTGCAGCTGCATCCGTCCACTTGCCTGGACCACAAGCCGGAGTGGGTAATTTACAACGAGTTCGTGCTGACGACGAAAAACTACATTCGGACGGTCACAGATGTGAAGCGTAAGTCTCTCAACCGTTAACATCAAACTTTTTGCCTCTTAGTTTGCCATTTCGTAATGACCTTTCTAGTTTTTGGCGTGAAGAATGCATATAATAATGCATTGGTATGCTATTTTATTTGACCGTTTTAGTAAATTGGTACATCGGAGAGGACGTTGCGAATTACATACGACGTGTATGCCTGAAATTAATCATTACCAAATTACTTTCAATTTTATTTAGCTTTTTAACACATATTGCTGTGGTTTATACATTTTCCTTCTATTGTAAATGTAAACTCTATTTGTTCTTATAGAGTTATTCTGATGACGGTATGGTTTATAACAATGTAAATGTTACGAGAATTTAATCGTCTTCATTGCCTTTATGATTTCTACGAAACGAGCTTTTCTAAATAGCGTAACACAAAATGGTTTTGTTAAGCCTTTGCATGGCGGATTCGAATTATGAAACAAAACCAAAACAAAAAAAACAAGCACGCATATCAACTTTCTCACTCAAGCATGTGAGCACAAAATGAAAACAATGAGCAAATATTGTTGAGCTGTTGCTCAGGGTATATTTTATTAACTTTAACAACGTTTATACTACACGATTTTGCCAAATAAACATTGTCTTTTCTCCAAGTAATATTGACGTGCCGGAAAATGAAATGAAACTGAAAGTGCAGGTTCTCGTTTGATTTTTTGAACTGACCGGAAAGGCCACGATGTCACCACTGCGTTTAATTGCACCGCCATCGTCAACGCCAGGCGATTCACCTAGCTACGGTCTAGAATGAAACATAATTGCAGCGAATCGATGATAGAAGCTAATTTCTACTCTACTTACAGATACCTGGACACCAACGCCGTAGAATGAAGACCACCTTCCATACTATCCCATCACAGTAACACATGCACACACTCACGCACAGAGTCAGGTGCTTAGCCATCGCTAGAACACGGATCGTGTGGTGAATAAATGTGATGTATGGCGTGGGGGAGGGGGAGAGGTGTGCTTTTTTAGCTTTTTGTTTTCAGAAGCTTACAACAGATGCCGCTTTTGGTGGTATAAATACTTCCATTCGACCGTCGAACAACCTGCTTTCGCTACCGAAATTCTGGTGACATGTCACCAAATCCGGTGACTTTTCACCAGAAAATCCACCGGTTTTGGTGACCGTCTGCTGATTGGGTTGCTTTTTCTATTGTGTACATTTTTTTAACCTCGTCGCCTACACGCTTCGAAGCAGGAGATTCGTTGTGGTATTTTCGTGTTAAACAATAGAATTGTGGGCGTGTTTGCAAAGATGCATCGTTCGAAACCCGCATTAAGCTTGCTCCTGCGTGTAGACCGGCTAAGAGCATCTCCCGGCGGAGTATCCCTGGCAAGGTAGGCGAATACATGCGGCATGCCGCAACGCAATCCGGTGCAATCGGATGATGTAACTCAAAACGCCGCACCGCAATAGGGTTGCCGTACATGAACGATTTAACTTTATTACTTGTCTCTTTTGCCAGCCACCTGAACACACGGAATGTGCCACAGTTGCCGCACACACGATTACTTTGGTCCGGCTGGTCAGTTCGGCCCGTCAATGGAATTCAAATGCGATCGTTTTCCACAGAGAAAGACACAGCACGTGTAGAGGAACAATCCGAGACCGAAAAGAAGCTGACACTGGAAGCAAGAACAAATAGAGTTTACATTTACAATAGAAGGAAAATGTATAAACCACAGCAATATGTGTTAAAAAGCTAAATAAAATTGAAAGTAATTTGGTAATGATTAATTTCAGGCATACACGTCGTATGTAATTCGCAACGTCCTCTCTGATGTACCAATTTACTAAAACGGTCAAATAAAATACCATACCAATGCATTATTATATGCATTCTTCACGCCAAAAACTAGAAAGGTCATTACGAAATGGCAAACTAAGAGGCAAAAAGTTTGATGTTAACGGTTGAGAGACTTACGCTTCACATCTGTGACCGTCCGAATGTAGTTTTTCGTCGTCAGCACGAACTCGTTGTAAATTACCCACTCCGGCTTGTGGTCCAGGCAAGTGGACGGATGCAGCTGCACCACTTGGTTATCCTTTATCGTCTGGTAATGTTTTGTACGTTCCAAATGCGCAACCTGCGAGAGAAACAAAAAAAATGAGACGTAAATAGACACGCACATTACTTCGGAAAACTTTTCAAACTCTTCCGAGTGCCAACGTACCTGCATGAAGAAACCCTGCACGAGCGCCTTGCGAATGTTGAAATAATATTCCCGCGACGTAAAGTCGGTGCTGGTGCGCTGCAGCTGGAAGCGGTCCATGATGCGTGCCAGCTGCTGCCGGACGTTATCGGCAGACTTGAGCGAACGGTAGTTGATGAAGTTGTCGTAACACCAACCTTGATCTTCGTTGCCTGCGAAAGAGAACGAGAGAACGACAGTTGAACACTACTACTCGATCGTCACGTGCGGATGTGGTACTTACTCTGTTTAAACGCATGGTATACATTCAGCAGCGTGAGATGGTCACCGTCGACGTGGGCGAAACGCATCTTCGCATCATCGGCCGCTTTTTTCATATCATTCGGTCGCACGAAGCACTGTGGAACTGGAGCAAAAAAGTGGCAAATGATTATATTGGCGGAAAGAACTAAACGATAGCGAGAAGATTTCAGATACGTACCCGATAGCATGGCGGTGATGGACAGGATTTCGTTGGAGCAATTGTGTTGGCAGCTGGCAATCAACATCTTCGCCAGCTGCGGATCGAGCGGGAACTCCGCCATAACCGCACCTAGATCTGTCAGATTGCCGTCGTCATCGAGTGCGGCCAGGTAGTTCAGCAGCTCCAGGGCGCGCATCAATGTTTCCGGTGCCGGTGGGTCCATAAAATCGAAATGCACCAAATCATCGATGCCAAGCTTCTTGAGCTGCAATCGCCGTATACCGACCGTACGGATAGGTTGCGTTCACCTAACGGCCGTAACGTGTGTGTAAAAGCTTGGCCGGTGGCTACGGTTATATACGTACACGTGTTTTAAAACCCTTGCTGGAACTGTTTCGAATCCATGCGCGCCAACAGCAGCTCCAGCTGGCGTTTGGCCTCGCACAGCGGGAAGTTGTTCATGTCGTAGTACTGCGGCGCAATCTGCAGCAACCATTCGGCTGTAAGATACGTGAAAAAAAAACAGGCGATAACTTAATTTGGGTCATTCTTTGTATGGGTATTCTATCACAAGCTTTTGCCTCAAAGTAAGCGCATCCACAACCATTCTGAACTCTAAGATAACACTGTTTGTCTCATGGCTTACAGCAGACAAGCATTATTTATTGTGAAATGGGAAAACATCCATTAATCAAGAGTTAAACAGTGCATTCGTGACTAATTTACGTGCAATAATTACTCTAAATCTTTACGTATTGCATAATTTGAACATGGAGAAACGTAACGTGATGAGATTTCCAGGTATATAGCACTTTTTTTTGTTTTGGTTTTGTTTCATAATTCGAATCCGCCATGCAAAGGCTTAACAAAACCATTTTGTGTTACGCTATTTAGAAAAGCTCGTTTCGTAGAAATCATAAAGGCAATGAAGACGATTAAATTCTCGTAACATTTACATTGTTATAAACCATACCGTCATCAGAATAACTCTATAGGAACAAATAGAGTTTACATTTACAATAGAAGGAAAATGTATAAACCACAGCAATATGTGTTAAAAAGTTAAATAAAATTGAAAGTAATTTGGTAATGATTAATTTCAGGCATACACGTCGTATGTAATTCGCAACGTCCTCTCCGATGTACCAATTTACTAAAACGGTCAAATAAAATAGCATACCAATGCATTATTATATGCATTCTTCACGCCAAAAACTAGAAAGGTCATTACGAAATGGCAAACTAAGAGGCAAAAAGCTTGCACGCCTCCTCGATCTCCTCCTGCCCGGTGAGAAACATGAGAATGTCGCCCTCGATCTCCTCGCACATGTGTATCTGGATGACGGTCCGGATGGCCGCCTCGAGGTAGTCGCGCTCCGGTTCCGGCGTGTAGAAGATCTCCACCGGGTGCGTGCGGCCCGGCACGTTCATCAGCGGTGCATTGTCGAAGTACTGCTGGAATTTGCCGGCGTCGAGCGTGGCCGACATGACGACCAACTTCAGGTCCTGCCGCTGCCGGATCACCTCCTTCAACACGCCCATCAGCAAATCCGTCGCAAGTGTACGCTCGTGCGCCTCGTCCAGCAGGATCACCTGGTACGCTTCGAGCATCGGATCGCTCATGCCCTCGCGCAGCAACATACCGTCCGTCATGTACTTCAGCAACGTGCGTGGGCTCGAACAGTCCTCGAAACGGATGCTGTAGCCTACCTCCTGTCCGAGCATCACGTCCATCTCCTCCGACACGCGCTGCGCCACGGACATGGCCGCCACCCGGCGGGGTTGCGTACAAGCGACGCCCTTCGTGCTCGTTTTCAGCGCGTACTCAACACACCACTGAGGTATCTGCGTTGTCTTGCCGGAACCTGTTTCGCCCACCAGCACGATACACTGGTGCTCCGCCAGCAGCCGCATGAAGTCCGTTTTGTACTCAAACACCGGCAGCGTGATGCGCTTTTTGTAGAGATTGTGGTAGTTCTGACTGTAGGCAACACCGTTCAGTGGGTTCTTTCCACCCGCTTCGCTAGCCGTCGTCGCCATCATGGTCTTATCGCCCGTAGCACCAGCAGACGTACTACCACCGGAGTCGACGAGCTTGGATGAACTGGCACCGGCCGAACCTTCTGCGGCGGCAGCCTTCTCCTCCCTGCAAATAAAAGGCGACACGATTACGAACAGTTACACCACCTTGCGCCACAATCTTTCAACGTGTGTATTTATGACGCCATATTTATCATCAACAGCAAAACGTGCTCCTGCTTTTCATTACACGTGAACACACATGCTCACACGCATGGTAACACCGCACGGGCAGCGTCCGGGGCTTACCTTCGCTTCTTGATGAAGGGATCCATCACTTCGATGCGCCGCTTCGACATTCTACCTTCCCTTTACGTCGCGGACAAACGCTACACAGTACACGCCGCTTCCAGTTGGATCTCTCTCGAGGATTCTCTAAAACCGGCCCGGTTTTTGGTTTCACTTGCAGCCAGTCACCGACGCGAAAACCACCAGCCACCGCGTTTTTAACGTGAAACAACTCGCTTCTTTTTCGCACTGTCAGTTCTGCTTCTCGTCTTCTTCTTCTTCTTGCTCACGGTAGTAAAATATCTCACCGTGCTTCCTGAAACGCTGGTAGCACGAATCAAATGCAATTTTGCACGCACGGTTCGCATCAGGAGCGGTAGTACATGTTTTGTGTGTGTGTTTTCTCCATAAAATTGGAGTTGAAAGGGCTAAAGTTTTAATTATTTCATTCGAAACAGCACGCAAACGATCTTCCACAAAAGATAGCGCTTGGAAATGTCAAAAAATCTATTCAACCCTTCGCACACGCACAAGATCTCTAGAGCCGTCGTATTTGGAAATTCATGCATATATGGGATGCAATCATTTGTTTTAGCTTTTCGGAAGATGGTGGAAATCATTTAAATGGTTTATTAAGATCAATAAAATCTCTTCCATGAAATAACATTGAATCCCCCGTTATGTTTTCATAGGAATAGCTTCATCTCTGCATACCTTGTGCCATGTGCTTCCACCACAGTTTGACAGCAAACCATAGCAAAATAAAAGATTTTCCAGCCGGTTACGCAAAAATATTCCGGCAAAAGTCCTCCGCATCGTCGTCGGCCAGAGGAAATGTTGCCAAACTCGCTTGTTCAGTTGTTCCCGTTCCGGGCCGTACCGCGCGCGATACACACATCGGCCGTGTGCAACGAAATTCGCAAGATGGCGCGCCTACGAGTGGTCGACAACAGTGAAATCGGCAAGCGAGCCATGGCCGAAGGCAGGCCACCCAAGTGTATACATGTCTACAATAAACAAAGCGTTGGGCGCATCGGCGACAAGGTGCTGGTAGCGATCAAGGGCCAGAAGAAGAAGGGCATTCTCGTCGGATGCAAGCAGTTCCAGAAGCCGAAGATTCCCAAGTTCGACAGCAACAACCTGGTGCTGATCGACGACAATGGTACGCCGCTCGGCACGCGCATCCACGTGCCCATCCCGACCATCCTGCGTACCATTCTGAAGGAGAAAACACAGGCGAAAGGAGCCGACTACACGAAATTGCTCGGCATAGCGAGTAGATTTGTTTAATAAATCAAATTGTGTTGCTTAGTTCAAGGTAGTCCGACTGCACGTTGTTTACATTGGTTAACCCATCGCGTAATCTATCCCACCCACCAGCAGTGGATTGTCGGCTTTCGAGCGACGATTTTTCTTCGCCGCCACATGCTTTTCGTTTAGCTTCTTCTTACGCTTGGCGTTCATGAGTTCTACCATTGGTTTCAGCGCCGCCGGGACCAGGTACTCAGGCACATCCCCCATATGATCCTGCACGTGCACCGTGTGTAAAGGCCGATCGTGCCGGAGCGTTTGCAGATCACGCGGGTTTTCCTCAAAGAACGACTGAAAGCACGTAAAAGAACGGGTCTCACTGATATCCGCCATACGAACCGCGTGACCGTCACTTACCTTCAGCTTTTCCGAATTGAACATTTCCATTTTCAACTCCTTGATACGGGCCTCTCGAATCGAGATTTTCGTTATCGCTCGCCATGCGTCCTTCGCACGGTATCGGAACGCTTCTACCTCGTCAAAGTTGAAGTTGAAATTCCTGTCCGACGGAGAAAGAAATCGAGTTACTGTTCCATTCAATAGCGCTTTCCACTCTGTGCGTACTTCATGCTGAACTCGGCATCGTTTGCCAGACTCTGAAGGAACTCCTCCACTCTGCCCTTTGTCTCCAGCTCATTGACGCTGACGAACGACAGCACGCTGCCATTGTTTTTTCCTCGCGCCGTTCGCCCAGCCCGGTGAATGTACGAGTTGATATCGGAAGGGAAGTCGAAATTAACCACGCACGACACGCACTGGAAGTCGATTCCGCGGGAAACACTCGATTCGGCCTCCGTTTGCTGTAGCAACTGCTTGGTGGAAGGTTTCTTATCGTTCTTTTTCTTCACTACCGTTGGGTTCTCCGCCAGCGTCTCATCCGATGCAATAATCGTGTTGTACACACCCTACCAAAAAGAAGAATGGCTTAAGATACGCAGGCAGACATATTTTAGAATTGAAACCTACCCCATTGAACTGGTTAACAGTATGACAACGTATTTTGATGGGTAATTCGGAGTTTAAAATGCACGACCGTAATCCGAACTGCTCCAAGAACAATTTCAATCTGAAAAGAAAATGAACCTATTACTGCGAGGGGCAAGTGTCACAGATAATCTTGAAATACTGTTCAAACTAAGATTCAGAGAGAAGATTAGTCCAACTATCATATGACAGCCAATGAATAGATAACGAACGAGGCTATCCCCCAATGCTGTCTCCATACAAGGAAAGGTGATCATCACTAAAGGCATCAAGTACAAAACACACCGTTCACTTCATATCCACCTACCTGTAGCATCGGTCGACGGATTTCACGAAAATAATGCACTTTCCTTGGACCAGTTTCAACTTCAGGACGGTGTACAAAATCGCGGCCTTGTCAATTTCTTCCGCCTGGATCTGATAGTGCGTCAGCTGACTACCAACCGCCAGCTGCGGTTCCTCAAGCTTCAGAATCACCGGGCTGTGCAGAATCAACTGCTTCAGCGCCAACACGTCAGCCTCGAGCGTTGCCGAGCAGAGCACCGATTGGTGTACGGGCGGGAAATGTTTCAACACTTCTTTCAGGTCCTTTTTGAAGCCGAATGAAAACATTAGATCCGCCTCGTCGATCGTGACGCACCGCAGGCTTTCGCGCACGTTCAGCGAACCATCGGCAAGCACCGCACGCAGTCGGGCCGGCGTTGAAACCACAATATCCGGACGTTCGGCCAGCAGATGGCGATGGGTGGCGCGTTCCTCCTTGGAGGATAGATCCGCTACCCGTACAACCGGCCCGCACGAGTACGTCAAGCTGGTGAACACTTTGGCGATCTGGTGGCACAAGTCCTGGCTCGGTGCCATCACAAGCACGGACGTTTCCCGGACCGCCGTTTCGCACTTGTGCCGGAGCACGTTCTGTATGATCGGGATGGCGAAGGCGGCCGTCTTGCCGGATCCTGTACGTGCGCGGATGAGCACATCCTTT
>KZ069132.1:5313-42704 GCA_002091845.1 Anopheles cracens
TGCACAAGTCGTTCGTTTCGAGCGAGGAACCCCAGGCAGCGAACTGTCACGGTGCGAAATTCCGCTGAAATTCAACTGTCAGTAACCGAAACCAATCGAATGATAAATCGTTCAATTGAGGGTGTTTTTCGAAGAATTGCACCTTAGAACGTCCAATACATCAAAGCACAATTGTAATACTTTGTACACGCACGGCGGGTAATTGCCAGCGTACCGTGCACGACCGTCTGCACTGTCTGCTGGCCAGACACTCCTGTTTTGCATTTCAATAAAGCAGTAATATTCGATTCCCGGGAGCCATACGCACTCGTGTACATAAATTAGAATCAAAACGAATGAAACGGAAGGCAAGAGTGGAATTTTTTAATTCTTTTTCCCCCATCAAGCAGTATCACATTTCAACGTGTTGTTTTTTTTCTCGCTGCTATCGCTCGCTTCTCCCCTCTTCAGGATCGTTAGCGAAAACAGACAGATCACCGATCGATTTGTCGGAAATCGTTGTCCCGATCGCTTTTCGATCTGCTGATGATTGGTAGCCAAGCAAGCCGAGGCGTGATCGCCAACCACAAAGCACTAAGCAGAACGTTTGTTTTTTTTTATGTTTCCTCTTCTTTATCATCCTTGTTTTCGCTGCATGTTTCCACGCTCCCCCGGATGCCGGCTATCAAAACAACATTTTAATTAGAATTTAATAAATTACGACTACCCCGAGCACGATGCAGGCGAGCAGGCGAGCGCCTATAGTGTGAACGCTGGAACGCTCCTGCCTTGCATGCATCGTTCGCGATCGTTGACTGCGCGGTGAGTTCGCACATTCCACCGGCCTCCCAGAGCCCGAGGCGGCATTCAAGGACACGGTGTGAAGATGTCCCGTGGTGAAAATCATGCCGATTAAGCTCACTGCACGGTAGGCGTGCATAGGAGGGCGCGTTCCGCATGTTTTCACAGTGTCACCCGGTCCGATCTAGTCGTGAAATTTCCCTCGTTTGCCCTGCGGCGTTCGCATCAGTGCCGGTTGGGCTGTTACCTCCGCTATTGCGTGCTTAAAGGCGTAGCATTCACTTTCTCACACCGCACAGGTCGCACGCACGCGCGGCTCCACGCCGCGCCTAAATGTATGCTATTTCGTGATCGACGTTTTCTTTCGTGCACACAGCGAGCGGGCATTCGTGCAGGCTCGTGTCACCCTAACCAGGCGGATGTTGTGGATTAAACCCCTTTTTGATTACTTTAGCACACACGGTTGTTTATACTTTATTTATCCACTAATTGTGCGTCAAACACAAAACAGGTGTGCGTGCGTGACTGTTCATCCAACACCGACAGATGGATGGTGACCTGAGCCAGTGGGTACTCTGGCAGTACGTCCAGTGTGTGACCGGTGATGATGACTTCACCCTCGCGAATTGGGCAAGACGATCCTGTGAGCCAATTGCAAACGTTCTCACGCTCCGGTGTCAGTTCCGTAGGAGTGGCGGTCGCTCCTGCGTGCACTACCTGAATATACCGAGGACTTTCGGCATCGAATGCTGGACAACAGAGAGCGGTGTAACAGGCTGTAACACTTGCGAGCTAGGTTCGCTATGAAATTCTCAACTTACGTGCTTTGAACACAATCACGATGGGAACCTTCGTGCCACGGACAAGCTGACAAGGTGACTGAGTACATTCGCGAATTTCGACGAATGTAGGATAAGGGAGGTCATCAAGACAGGGACGAATCTGCAGTGCCTCGGCAACTGTACCACTGGCTAAGAGAGTTAGAACGAACGCAGCGAGTCGGTGCATTTTGAAGCCTTAGAAACTCAGTCTCACTCTGAACTTGCACCAAATGAAATGATTTCCGACCGAGCACTGGTTGACAGGCACTTGGTGTTCCGGGTATTTGGGCTAACGCATTACGATAACGTCTCAATATCAGCTTATCTCAAACAAACCGCAGTCGATAAGCCATTGCTACAACTTGACGACGAGCTGCGTTCTACGAAATCTTATCTGAGCAACTGGGCAACACTGAGCAACTGAGCAAAAACACGTTTGCTAGCTTCTATAACATGCCACCGTCTCTGCACGTTTCGCAATTTTATCGTCACGGAACGCCTGCAAAGTTACTACTTAGACTCGCCTAATCCGCTCACCAAAAAATGTGAAAATAAAGACATGTTTTGATCTTGTTGAAGATCTGAAGCAGAGGCCCATGAAAGGAAAGCTCTTTTCAGGAGCGGAATTTAAAAAAAATCAAATAATGCTTCTAACCTTAGCATCAGGTACTGTATGCTATGCTTCCAACAATGGAAAAGTATGATTTGTGACTCACTTTCGTGCCTTGCACAAATAAACTAAAAATCGGATAAGTATATTCGAACAATACGCCGGCTTATAACTTATCCAAAATCTCCCGGCTATGGCCCAAAGAAGCTGAATTTATCGGAAACGTGTCGTGGTGCCCATGCAGCTGCTTCAGGTATCTTAATTTGACGTAATATACGACATTAGCCAGCGATCACTGCGCACCCAATCGAAGCGACTTTCCCTTTCGGAACCGCAGAATCTTGCGCCTGTTGCCCACAACACTGCGGACCACACCGAAATGAAAAATCGTGCCCCTTTGGCCGCTCAGGATGAAGAGGCTTCCTTGCGTGTTTTTCATCTTTTTTGTTTCCTTTCCCTCCCACCGAAAACACGCTAACGAGCCAAACGACAAACAAACGACCGTGTGCCGGATGGAGCCGGACAAATGCTCCGCTGGCGGTTAATCCCCAGGCCCAAGGAGCCCAATTTTAATCACGTAAAACTGTCGAAAAGCACACACAATTTATTGGACGATCGATGGGCTGCACAAAAGGGCCCCCGTGTGCGTGCGGGACCGCTCCCGTTCCCGCTCGCGAACGCTTTATTCGCTCGCGTTAGTTTTTCGCGCGTGCGCTCTGCATCGACAGAACAAAAAACCCGCCAAGAAGGGAATGGAAACCGGTACTGCGGGGTTCAATGGAACAGCGTGTGTGTGTGTGTGTGTTTGGCTGATTTATATGCTCGCCAACGTCGACTTAGCTTCAGGGAGACAAGGGCCGTTCGCAACACTCACAAAAAAAATTCGATCCCTGGGCGTGCTGGGATTGAAAAATCGAATTTTAATTTACTTATACGCCCGTTTATGTTGCAGACTTTTTTTTTTTATTTTCGGTGCTGCACGTGTGTGCGATACACATCGCACCGTTGCTCCCGAAAAGGAAATTTGTATCGCTGCACAGTACAGAAAAAAGGTGCGCCCTCCCGGATTAAAACCCACGGAGGATTTGTGAGGCAGAACTAAAAACGACCTGAACCCAAACGAGGCAGGGCGCACGGAAATCAATTTGGCTGCAGTTCAGGAAGCGATAAAATGTCCAAAAAAAATGTTGCCATTATTTATTCGCCTGCAAGAGCACATAGGGACGAGGACTAACAGGGGAAAACGAGATCAGATCGAACGGGGAACGGTCGTTCGTAGGAGTTTAATAAATGGCCCGCGCCTAAATGTGAAAATAAAGACATGTTTTGATCTTGTTGAAGATCTGAAGCAGAGGCCCATGAAAGGAAAGCTCTTTTCAGGAGCGAAATTTAAAAAAAAAAATCAAATAATGCTTCTAACCTTAGCATCAGGTACTGTATGCTATGCTTCCAACAATGGAAAAGTATGATTTGTGACTCACTTTCGTGCCTTGCACAAATAAACTAAAAATCGGATAAGTATATTCGAACAATACGCCGGCTTATAACTTATCCAAAATCTCCCGGCTATGGCCCAAAGAAGCTGAATTTATCGGAAACGTGTCGTGGTGCCCATGCAGCTGCTTCAGGTATCTTAATTTGACGTAATATACGACATTAGCCAGCGATCACTGCGCACCCAATCGAAGCGACTTTCCCTTTCGGAACCGCAGAATCTTGCGCCTGTTGCCTACAACACTGCGGACCACACCGAAATGAAAAATCGTGCCCCTTTGGCCGCTCAGGATAAAGAGGCTTCCTTGCGTGTTTTTCATCTTTTTTGTTTCCTTTCCCTCCCACCGAAAACACGCTAACGAGCCAAACGACAAACAAACGACCGTGTGCCGGATGGAGCCGGACAAACGCTCCGCTGGCGGTTAATCCTCAGGCCCAAGGAGCCCAATTTTAATCACGTAAAACTGTCGAAAAGCACACACAATTTATTGGACGATCGATGGGCTGCACAAAAGGGTCCCCGTGTGCGTGCGGGACCGCTCCCGTTCCCGTTCGCGAACGCTTTATTCGCTCGCGTTAGTTTTTCGCGCGTGCGCTCAGCATCGACAGCACAAAAAACCCGCCGAGAAGGGAATGGAAACCGGTACTGCGGGGTTCAATGGAACAGCGTGTGTGTGTGTGTGTGTGTGTTTGGCTGATTTATATGCTCGCCAACGTCGACTTAGCTTCAGGGAGACAAGGGCCGTTCGCAACACTCACAAAAAAAAATCGATCCCTGGGCGTGCTGGGATTGAAAAATCGAATTTTAATTTACTTATACGCCCGTTTATGTTGCAGACTTTTTTTATTTTCGGTGCTGCACGTGTGTGTGATACACATCGCACCGTTGCTCCCGAAAAGGAAATTTGTATCGCTGCACAGTACAGAAAAAAGGTGCGCCCTCCCGGATTAAAACCCACGGAGGATTTGTGAGGCAGAACTAAAAAAAGGGAACAACGACCTGAACCCAAACGAGGCAGGGCGCACGGAAATCAATTTGGCTGCAGTTCAGGAAGCGATAAAATGTCCAAAAAAATGTTGCCATTATTTATTCGCCTGCAAGAGCACATGGAGACGAGGACTAACAGGGGAAAACGAGATCAGATCGAACGGGGAACGGTCGTTCGTAGGAGTTTAATAAATGGCCCGCGCCTGATAATTTATGTTCCGCTGCCTTGCGAACGGAGTGAGTCACTGAGTGGCCTAGGGAGTTCGCTGGATGTTGTGAGTTTTTTTGGTGACCCTTTCATAGGTAATACTTCTCTGCTCTCTTAGTTTTTTTTTTTGTTTTTGTCAACGCCATCCCATACCCATGATGGTCATTAGTTATTGCCCCGGCCCTTGGACTTGGACGGAACCAGGCTTGCGTCAGGAAAGCGATCATAAAAATCCATAAAAGCCAATGTTTCCCTCGGGCTTTTGAGGCGGCTGCCAACAATAGAGCCGGGTCGTAAGGCGAGGCTGTTATGTCTGGAGTGGCCTGGAGCTGATATAGATACGTCAGAGTTTGCTATGCTCTATTGCTATTCTTTAAACTCTGTTGACCCACGCCGTTGGAGTACGTTTTTCAGCATCAGCAAGTCTACAATCTAATATTAACAGTAAAGAAACTAAACATCGCCACTGTTGGATTCAAGAAATTGGCGTCTGTATCAAAGCTGCCCTAAAATATGATGTCCTCCAACGTACGTCCAGTAGCAATCGAAGATTATTTTCCTCCATCTTTATCGCTCCCAGACCTTGCATTGTCACATCTGGAGAAACCACGAGTTCGCGACTCCCCTAGCAACCCAGCGGCACGTGCTCTCGATCCCAGTCTCCTTGGGAAGAAAGCATACACAACAACGTATCGCTTTGGCGCGACAGGCTCCGTGTACTCCAAAGCACACACACTGCTCTCGGTTGCGGTTTGCAGGGCCAGGGTCTTGAAACGATTTATTTGAAATAATAAAAACATAAAACTTGTGCCGATCGCGCCCGCCCGACCCGAGGAGGATCAATAAACATGCAAAAAGGCGCCTGACACACCCATCGGCTGGCAAGACCTGCGGACGGGTGTTTGCTTCCGCGAGATGTCGTAGGCGCATGCCAAGCACCCGAGCACGCTGGACACTCGCGTTGCGCGACCAGCGGCCATCGTCCCAGACCTCGGTCACCCCAAAAGGTCGTGAGCGTGAGCCGTGCAGCGGCGGTGGGCAAACTGGCAAAAACATACATATTGAATTATCCACTCAACTCAATCGACAGTGTGTAACAGTGAGTTATGCTAGGGTCGATAATTTATGTTCCGCTGCCTTGCGAACGGAGTGAGTCACTGAGTGGCCTAGGGAGTTCGCTGGATGTTGTGAGTTTTTTTTTGGTGACCCTTTCATAGGTAATACTTCTCTGCTCTCTTAGTTTTTTTTTTGTTTTTGTCAACGCCATCCCATACCCATGATGGTCATTAGTTATTGCCCCGGCCCTTGGACTTGGACGGAACTGGCCAGAAACAGGTCCTCGAAAACATTCCGATCGATTGTGCCTGCCGATAGCCCAAAGTCCCCAACCCCGACGGGGCTATTTTTACTCCCATAGGACCTCCAATACTTAACCGCCATGATACCGGCCGGGTGCTCAAGCTTTTATGGAGTGCCAGTTCCAGAGCGTGTCGGATCACAAGAAGCCGCCGCACTCGAAATATAATCCGAAACGCGGAAAAACGCGGGGAAGGAATGTGGCAGGGCTTTTAAGGGTCTGCTGTCATTTATCGCAAGCTTATATTACGCCACACCACACCCCTATCGAAAGTGTTCCCATTCGCTGTGGACGAGCCGGGACATAATCGCTTTCTAAGGGAATTTCTATTTCACCGGACAGATTTTGTCAGTTTAAATTGAAAATCGTTTTACGGTTGTTAGTGTCATGAAACTTTCCTTCGGAATCTATTGCGCAAACCAACGGCAATCAATATATTTGAATCAAATTTCTCCCGTGTCTAAGGTAGCAACAGACAGGAGAAATAAAAAAACAAAAGACTTCAACCTTTGTCCACGTTATTTGCACCCGTCAGGGAGCAATAATCGATCGCATGCAAATTCAGCATATGGCTACCCCGCGGAGAGCGAACGGCACGGAACAAAAACCGCTTCCGAGCCGATCTCTCTGTCTAACGCAGCGGGACAGCGAACGCCAGCAAGTAGCGCACGGCAACAAGCGACGAACCCGCAACCCTGTTCGGTTTCGGTGCACACAGAATAAAAATTCCACACCGAAAAGGGAAAATCATGATGCTGGGCTGGATGTTGGAAGCTGCAGAAGTCCATTTCCATTTGTTCCAACATCCAAAGGTATCCACGCCGGTAGCAGATCGCAGCGCCCGTTGACCTCCCGCGCGCACAGGAGGACCGGCAGCAGCAAATTTGGTATACGTAGATGCGCACACGTACCGCGAAAGGAATGAAATATCCATCTGCATCTGTGTGACCCCGCAAGCAAACGAACGATGATCGAGCAATTCAGTGTTATTTGTATGTTGGCAAGGCGTTTAATGGGCCGGTGCGTATCATAAACGACTCCCGTCCAAGCTGTAATTAAGTTTACCGCCAGACCGTGGTGGACGTATTAAGTGATGCGACCCAATCAAGCTGTACGATCATCACTCCTCCATCGAAACACGTACTTCCACGGGAAACCGGGCGATCATCGCTTAAAATCGAGTTGTAAAATAACGGAGAAGAAGAGGTAAAATCCCACATCGAATTGCACCGCAGGTACTGATTGAAAATAAAAGTCACTTTTTACTTTTAATCCTTCGCCGTTCGTCAGGCTCTTCTACACGCGCGATTGATTGCGCTGATGGTGGTGCTTGAACTGCGTGCATTGATCGATTCCTCCGATCAGTGGAACCTCTCCAGAAGGCCGCATTGATCCCACTAAAGCTCAAGGGGAAATAAAAATAAAAGCGGGAGTATAAACTGCAAGGCAAAAAAAACTATGTGCACTTTACACCTCTCGGTGCGAGAAGAAAACGGGTGTTCTTTAATGCAGCGAAATTGCCCTCCCCATTGACAACTGTTCGATCGATGTGTCCGTCCAGTCATCGGCCAGTGTTCCTGGAGTCTTCAATTGAGTCACCGTTTTTTTTTTGTCGTTGTTGCTACAATCCGGAATCGATTGTGTCTATTTGTACATGATTAATCAACACCGATGGTAGGCGATGGAAGCTGACGGACATCTTGTCCTAATGTCCCGATGTATCAGTGTCGATCGACCGTTCCAACGTCCCGTGATCTTGATGCTACAATTTAGTAGCATTCTTTACGACGTCCAGCGACATCCATCACGACTTCAGGGCACAACAACGGCAGCAGCAGCAGCAGCAGCACGGGAATACACTCTTCCTAATGAACTGCCATTATGTGGATATCGCGCTGAAGTTCCCGCAGGCACACTTCAGCGCATAGAATAATAAAAATTCCGCACAGTCGGTTGATGCATTCCCGCGCAGACGTGCGGGATTCAGATCAATCAGCCTGAAGGGCGTCGGTAAGGCCGGGCAAGGTCGCACAACAAGGAGTCCTCCCGCGGGACTTCACCGCCACAGCCTCCAACGGGCAGTGTAGAAATTTTTAATACCCATTGTACAAATCCCACCACTTCGCGATCGGTTCGCTCGGCCACGGAAAGAATCAATCGACAATGGGCTGGGGGATCGAACCCGTCCCGGGCAGAGCAGCAGAATAGATCCTTTGTGTGCGGTTGTGCCTTTCACCACGGTGGATTAGATGGAACACGGAGCAGGCACCGTGGAGGTTGCCGCAGCTGGGTGGAAAAATTGCTGATAAATGGTGAAAAATCATCCTCTCGGTGCTTGTTGCCGCGTGAGTCTTTTATCCCTCTCCTTCGTTGCAATAGCTATTATAGGATATTTTTAAACCAGCGATAAAAATACACACACTTCTCTCTTCCTCCCTCTCTCTCTCCCTCCTTCCTCTCCGCCGCAACGGTGTGTGGTATGTTTTTATTGTGTCGCGAACGCGCCACTACCCTTTTTGCACAACGCGAAAAGGCTCTCCAATTGATCGCGCCTGCAATGGTACGGTTGCACCGGGAGCGGCCATCGGCCTCTCGGCAGCGCGGCTTAGATCGCAGATAGGGGCCGGCTCATCCTTACACGGGTGTGTGTGTGTGTGTGCACGGGGAAGAAAAGATCGCCTCCGCCACCGCATCGGGCGAGCGAACAATTTAATTAAGTACAATTAAACAATTTACATTACAACCGGCGGCGGCGGCCGTCTACTTGCCACGACTGACGGCACCAATGCATCACCGGACCGTGGGTGCATCCTCGCGTGGGTCCTTCCCTTATCGCGGATCGAATTTCATCCCGCGATAGTTTTCCCCCGTGCGGTTTTCAATGCGCGATCCGCAGCGGATCGATTGCTGGTAGAATACGCGCGGTAGAATTTCGAGAAACTTTGTTTTTTTTTTTTTTCAGACGGTGATTTCCATAAGTATAGGTGTGTTGTAGTAAGAGCTATTACATTTTGTTGTTTTGTTATTTTTTATTCAATTTTGGTGTAAAGAGTGTTATGGAATATTAGAAATGAATGAAATAAAACAAATTAAAACCAACCAATAAAATGAAAAAGATTCAGAAACTAAAGTAAATATAATAAATGCATATACAACATTAAACGCACTAATCAAAAGACATATGTTTTACACCAATACACACAAATGAATCGACAGCACTGTCGCACAGCCTAATCAAAACAGATAGAAGTTGAGCAGAAAAAGGAAGAATTTTCCACACCTTTTTGCACGTTGCTATACTTCTTCACTGCTCGCTGCCTATCTCTGCCGTTCCGTCTAATTATTTATCGCACCGCCAAGATCTCAATACCGTGCACGCGGCCGCCGCCGCCGCCGCCGCGCGTTAAGTTGCTTACATTTGTAAACTTAATTGCTGCACGCTGATGATCCCTGCTGCAGTCCCTTCGGGTGCGCCACGCGAAGAAGCACTTCGTGTTTTTCCCCCTTTTTTTGCGCCGAGGCGAAGAATGTAGCGACAATAAATTACACGCTACTTGTCACCTTTACCAGTTGCTGTATGCACTCTGCATTTTTTTTTATTTTTTATTTTTTGTGAGAAGAGGAGATTCGATTGGAGCTATAAAATGCTTTGATTTATTCGCCGTGCTCGATAAAGCGCTTCGTCTTCGTCTTCGCCCAGGATCGTGCGGTTGCGAACTTCCTCTGCCGGCTTCTACATGTAAGCGCAAATTACGATCAGTTACCACACCTCGGCGGGAGGGCGTAAAAATAATTTTTAAATAAACATCATCCTCCCCGCTTTAGCCTCATTTGAATCGCGTTTCATCATTCTTTTTGCCAGACCCCGCCATCCCGGCTCGCAAAACTTTCACTTTTCTTTCGGCCAATCAAATAAATCACAAATCGATGATGTGTGTCTCGGGCGCAGACACAGAAACCACCGCCAGCCGCGGGAATATTGATTGGTTTTTACGAGCGATGGCGGTGGTTGAAAATGGCTGGCGGAACGAGAGTTGTCCCATAATTCGGGACCCCCTATTACCATCAATTCAACACCGTCTTCGCCGAAAGAACGCCCCGAAAGCTCCGCCGAATGGGGCAGCCGGGAGGATGTTGTGTGTGCGCTTAGCATTATGATGATTTTGTTTTTTTATTGCAGCTTGCGTCACCTCCCCCGTGCGGTTTTCAATGCGCGATCCGCAGCGGATCGATTGCTGGTAGAATACGCGCGGTAGAATTTCGAGAAACTTTTTTTTTTGTTTTTTTTTTCAGACGGTGATTGCCATAAGTATAGGTGTGTTGTAGTAAGGGCTATTACATTTTGTTGTTTTGTTATTTTTTATTCAATTTTGGTGTAAAGAGTGTTATGAAATATTAGAAATGAATAAAATAAAATAAATTAAAACCAACCAATAAAATGAAAAAGATTCAGAAACTAAAGTAAATATAAAAAAAATCAAACGCACTAGTCAAAAGACATATGTTTTACACCAATACAAACAAATGAATCGACAGCACTGTCGCAAAGCCTAATCAAAACAGATAAAAGTTGAGCAGAAAAAGGAAGAATTTTCCACACCTTTTTGCACGTTGCTATACTTCTTCACTGCTCGCTGCCTATCTCTGCCGTTCCGTCTAATTATTTATCGCACCGCCAAGATCTCAATACCGTGCACGCGGCCGCCGCCGCCGCCGCCGCGCGTTAAGTTGCTTACATTTGTAAACTTAATTGCTGCACGCTGATGATCCCTGCTGCAGTCCCTTCGGGTGCGCCACGCGAAGAAGCACTTCGTGTTTTTCCCCCTTTTTTTGCGCCGAGGCGAAGAATGTAGCGACAATAAATTACACGCTACTTGTCACCTTTACCAGTTGCTGTATGCACTCTGCATTTTTTTTTATTTTTTATTTTTTGTGAGAAGAGGAGATTCGATTGGAGCTATAAAATGCTTTGATTTATTCGCCGTGCTCGATAAAGCGCTTCGTCTTCGTCTTCGCCCAGGATCGTGCGGTTGCGAACTTCCTCTGCCGGCTTCTACATGTAAGCGCAAATTACGATCAGTTACCACACCTCGGCGGGAGGGCGTAAAAATAATTTTTAAATAAACATCATCCTCCCCGCTTTAGCCTCATTTGAATCGCGTTTCATCATTCTTTTTGCCAGACCCCGCCATCCCGGCTCGCAAAACTTTCACTTTTCTTTCGGCCAATCAAATAAATCACAAATCGATGATGTGTGTCTCGGGCGCAGACACAGAAACCACCGCCAGCCGCGGGAATATTGATTGGTTTTTACGAGCGATGGCGGTGGTTGAAAATGGCTGGCGGAACGAGAGTTGTCCCATAATTCGGGACCCCCTATTACCATCAATTCAACACCGTCTTCGCCGAAAGAACGCCCCGAAAGCTCCGCCGAATGGGGCAGCCGGGAGGATGTTGTGTGTGCGCTTAGCATTATGATGATTTTGTTTTTTTATTGCAGCTTGCGTCACCCGGTGCACGGCGTGCGTCTGTCCTCCTTTTCGAAACTGAAATTTGCGTAAAGTGTGGCTCGATGCGCGTTGTTGCGTAATTCAAACATCTTTTTTGGGAGTACGCTGAAGATTAACGACTTTTCAGTATTTTTTTATAATTTTCTTATATGGAAAACAAACACAAACACAAATCAAGAGGCTCATTCGGTCAAATCGTTAGAAATAATCCTGTAAAATCTAGTCATTTTGCTTGACTCAGGCAGATACATGCAGATCTAGTCCACTCATAGCACTCGAACCCAAAAACTGGACCCCATTTGACCTTGGTTGATAACGTCCTGCTCACCTCCAAAAACGTCTCCAAAAATCGCCCCACACAAACATGGCGCGTGTGATGATTTCATCTACACACGCAAGCAAAACCTACCGGCGCTACTTGTTCGCTTCAACTTTTCCCAAACAGGTCCCAAAACTACTTGCTACGTGGCACCCGGTGGCATTGTCTCTGACCTTACGCGGTTTGCTGCTCATACACGTTCCGTGCGTGCGTCTCATAACTTGAAACTTGCGTACATTTCGCCACACACGCACACACACGCACACATATGTCGTTTCGACCCGAACCGATCGATTGACCTGACCCGGTTGGCCTTGTTTCGGTGCATTTGCATTGGCCAGTTTGGCAAGGATACCCCACCCCAAGCGGCTCGAGATCGAGATGATCGACCACGTTGCGGTGGAGACTTTCACGCGTGTGATCCGCGCGAACCGTGCGCGAGAGGAGAACAAAAGACGGGGACGGTAGTGGCCGCAAGCGACGAACCCCGCGAATCGAACAGGTCAACAAGTAATCAACGACACGGCGAGCAGGGGAGCAGCAGCAAGCGCAGCGTGCCTAAACCATTATCACACCATCGGGTGCTGTGTGTAGTCACCAACAATGGACAAATTATGAACAATTGTGCACATTCGGGTTTTTTTTTGTGTGTTGTTCGCTCGAGAAGATACTTTTACTACGACGCTCCAGGCACGTGATTCAGCCCGGGTCGACCTTCTCGAATTATGTACGCGCTGATGGTTCACTTGTTTACACTTTGCACTTCCAATATTGACATGACCAGCTTTTTTTTGTCATGCATAAACAATTTTGTCAGCAATGGCTAATGATGCGATGAATTTCCATTCTCTTCCCAAATTTCAATGCTAAATATGAAAGTTATTTTTCGACGGGCTTGTTTTGGAATACATTAGCTGCAATACTAGCAATAATCATCAAGCAGGAGACGTTCCACTCATCCAAACAATTTTAAACAAAATTTATCTTCTTCTCATTAAGCGCCCATGGCTTCTTAGCCAAAGCTTCCCCTGGGCGTCGCAAGACCCTCGTTACATTCGGCTCACGTGCAAACTGTGTCATTTTGAACGAAATCAACATTATTACCACACCATCATCATTACTCCGCTCACATCTTCATCGTTCTCGCCACCCGATTGGAAAAAGCCTTCCCCCCACCGGGGCGGGCATGAATTACAAACGAAAAAAAAAATACACGCATGAAGCATACCTCATGTAACAGTGCGCTTCTGGAACGGTGCCCGTTCGAAAACATTTACCATCGACCACCTGAGTAGACGGGGCCGATCGAAAATTACCCTCAATTATCTTAAGCATCGACCGACACCTCTAACCCAATCTCCATCCGTGTGTGTCTGTGTGTATGTGTCCGATAAGCACGCGTCTGTGTACGCCGTACTCGAACACACATACACAAGCGTGCGATAAATGAAAATATTAAATTCAAAAACACGTGCCGATTGATTAGTGATGAAGCAGAAACGCGGGGTTCGTTTCTTAACCGGCGCGTTGAAGTCTCTTGTTCGGAGGAAGATAGGGCACGGTTTTGCGTAACGCTCTTGCCTGTGTAATTTCAGCCAGACCAATCAGGAGCACTAATTGAATCATCACGGTGACGGATGACTGGATGAAGCGAAGCCCACGGGGCACGGGTTTCGATGTAGAAGATAATTTGGAGACTTAAATACACACCACGAAGCACGAACCTCGCATCGATCGAGTGATTATTTGAGGAAATCTGTTTCAAACAAGCGAAAACAACGAAACGTTTTTGGAAAAGTGCTGCAACAAATTGGACCAAACCTTTCGAGCGTAAGTGTAATTAACAGGGAAAGTGAAATTCCAGCCATACGTTACCGACAGGGCACCCATCGTTTACGACACACGGAAATCGTTTACCTACTGTCATCCATTTCGCCTGCCCCACCGGAATCCCGGTGCATCGTTGCCCCCCCGGGGCGTAACTTTGTTATGCATGCATCTGCCATTCGCTTCGATCCGCGCGCGCGCGATTAACGACGGTTTGAAAAATTGAAATTGATGGCCCAAAACAATCGGATACACATGTGGAGCATGCATACCCTCAGCGCGCGATTAACGACGGTTTGAAAAATTGAAATTGATGGCCCAAAACAATCGGATACACATGTGGAGCATGCATACCCTCTCTCGTAACGAGGAGGGGAGCGAAATGACAGCTTCGATTAATGTAGTTTTAATCGCGCAACACCCGAAAAGAAACCTCCGCTCACCTGCTTCGAGGAAATCGAGGAAATCGAATCGAGGCGGAGATGCGAGATCGAGGAGGAAATCTACGACAACACCACGAAGACTAAGCAAACACCCTTCAAGGAGCGGATAAATGGATCCGTAGAAGAGCTGAAGATGACAAGATAATTCCACGTGATTGTGATTTGATAATGATACCCGGAGTAGCGCGCGTTAATGAGCATCAATATTTTCACCCCGATCGCGGCCCCGATAGTGGCGTATTTCCTCGCCATATCAACACGCACGCACTCGCCTCACGCTCACTTAACAAAAGTCGCTGTAAAACGCTACACTGGTTATGGAAAACGTGTGTCTTTCTTGTTACGATCAAACGCCCCAATATGCCATCATAATTCGTGCCCTATCCCAAAGCCGAGTGGCACTTTCGGTTTTTGGGTGTCTCGGTTCGTAAACCTGGCGGACCTTTAGCCCGCGGTGAAAGATGGCTCTGTTTCATCGAGCAAAACTGCAGCGCAGCAGTTTGTGACAGGGGGGCTGTCGGGCGTGAGATGGTGCGGCAAAAGTGCAGCTGGATGGTAAATCATGCTCCGACGAGCGTGCTAAACGGGTCGGGTATGAAAATATGGCGTAATAAACGTGAATTCGGCTCGGGCGCCGCCGGGACGATCTTATCCGTAAAACGGAGCACATATCAATAAAAATGTAAGATGAACGATATGCTTCTTAACTCTACTGTTCGGTGGTTTAATTATGATGGCATGTAGCAATTAACGGCCGGCGGTGTGGCTGTGTGGGTTGTGATAAAACTACTGTTAAAGGTGGTGGTTAACGAAGCGGTCAACAATATACGCGGGTCGCAAAGATTTTTTGTTTAAATCGGATTTGTTCTAATAACTTTGCGCCATAAAACACCATGTGATAATTTAGTATAGAAATCAGGCTCCAGCTTTTGGAACTGAATCCAAAAAAAGACCTTGCTTTGAAGAAAAGATATAAAAATAAAATTGAAAAAATATTATTGCATGTTCAATTAATTTGCAAAAATTTAGATTTTAATGCTATTTTTTCAAAACTCTTATAAAAATATGAGAATTGATTGATGCTCATTAACGCGCGCTACGCCGGGTATCATTATCAAATCACAATCACGTGGAATTATCTTGTCATCTTCAGCTCTTCTACGGATCCATTTATCCGCTCCTTGAAGGGTGTCTGCTTAGTCTTCGTGGTGTTGTCGTAGATTTCCTCCTCGATCTCGCATCTCCGCCTCGATTCGATTTCCTCGATTTCCTCGAAGCAGGTGAGCGGAGGTTTCTTTTCGGGTGTTGCGCGATTAAAACTACATTAATCGAAGCTGTCATTTCGCTCCCTTCCTCGTTACGAGAGAGGGTATGCATGCTCCACATGTGTATCCGATTGTTTTGGGCCATCAATTTCAATTTTTCAAACCGTCGTTAATCGCGCGCCTGCGGATCGAAGCGAATGGCAGGTGCATGCATAACACGGTTACGCCCCGGTGGGGCAACGATGCACCGGGATTCCGGTGGGGCAGGCGAAATGGATGACAGTAGGTAAACGATTTCCGTGTGTCGTAAACGATGGGTGCCCTGTCGGTAACGTATGGCTGGAATTTCACTTTCCCCGTTAATTACACTTACGCTCGAAAGGTTTGCTCCAATTTGTTGCAGCAGTTTTCCAAAAACGTTTCGTTGTTTTCGCTTGTTTGAAACAGATTTCCTCAAATAATCACTCGATCGATGCGAGGTTCGTGCTTCGTGGTGTGTATTTATATCTCCAAATTATCTTCTGGGCTTCGCTTCATCCAGTCATCCGTCTCCGTGATGATTCAATTAGTGCTCCTGATTGGTCTGGCTGAAATTACACAGGCAAGAGCGTTACGCAAAACCGTGCCCTATCTTCCTCCGAACAAGAGACTTCAACGCGCCGGTTAAGAAACGAACCCCGCGTTTCTGCTTCATCACTAATCAATCGGCACGTGTTTTTGAATTTAATATTTTCATTTATCGCACGCTTGTGTATGTGTGTTCGAGTACGGCGTACACAGACGCGTGCTTATCGGACACATACACACAGACACACACGGATGGAGATTGGGTTAGAGGTGTCGGTCGATGTTTAAGATAATTGAGGGTAATTTTCGATCGGCCCCGTCTACTCAGGTGGTCGATGGTAAATGTTTTCGAACGGGCACCCTTCCAGAAGCGCACTGTTACATGAGGTATGCTTCATGCGTGTATTTTTGTTTTTTTTTGCCTTCGTTTGTAATTCATGCCCGCCCCGGTGGGGGGGAAGGCTTTTTCCAATCGGGTGGCGAGAACGATGAAGATGTGAGCGGAGTAATGATGATGGTGTGGTAATAATGTTGATTTCGTTCAAAATGACACAGTTTGCACGTGAGCCGAATGTAACGAGGGTCTTGCGACGCCCAGGGGAAGCTTTGGCTAAGAAGCCATGGGCGCTTAATGAGAAGAAGATAAATTTTGTTTAAAATTGTTTGGATGAGTGGAACGTCTCCTGCTTGATGATTATTGCTAGTATTGCTGCTAATGTATTCCAAAACAAGTCCGTCGAAAAATAACTTTCATATTTAGCATTGAAATTTGGGAAGAGAATGGAAATTCATCGCATCATTAGCCATTGCTGACAAAATTGTCTATGCATGACAAAAAAAAGCTGGTCATGTCAATATTGGAAGTGCAAAGTGCAAACAAGTGAACCATCAGCGCGTACATAATTCGAGAACAACACAACACACAAAAAAAACCGAATGTGCACAATTGTTCATAATTTGTCCGTTGTTGGTGACTACACACAGCACCCGGTGGTGTGATAATGATTTAGGCACGCTGCGCTTGCTGCAGCTCCCCTGCTCGCCGTGTCGTTGATTACTTGTTGACCTGTTCAATTCGCGGGGTTCGTCGCTTGCGGCCACTACCGTCTCCGTCTTTTGTTCTCCTCTCGCGCACGGTTCGCGCGGATCACACGCGTGAAAGTCTCCACCGCTGCGTGGTCGATCATCTCGATCTCGAGCCGCTTGGGGTGGGGTATCCTTGCCAAACTGGCCAATGCAAATGCACCGAAACAAGGCCAACCGGGTCAGGTCAATCGATCGGTTCGGGTCGAAACGACATATGTGTGCGTGTGTGTGCGTGTGTGGCGAAATGTACGCAAGTTTCAAGTTATGAGACGCACGCACGGAACGTGTATGAGCAGCAAACCGCGTAAGGTCAGAGACAATGCCACCGGGTGCCACGTAGCAAGTAGTTTTGGGACCTGTTTGGGAAAAGTTGAAGCGAACAAGTAGCGCCGGTAGGTTTTGCTTGCGTGTGTAGATGAAATCATCACACGCGCCATGTTTGTGTGGGGCGATTTTTGGAGACGTTTTTGGAGGTGAGCAGGACGTTATCAACCAAGGTCAAATGGGGTCCAGTTTTTGGGTTCGAGTGCTATGAGTGGACTAGATCTGCATGTATCTGCCTGAGTCAAGCAAAATGACTAGATTTTACAGGATTATTTCTAACGATTTGACCGAATGAGCCTCTTGATTTGTGTTTGTGTTTGTTTTCCATATAAGAAAATTAAAAAAAATACTAAAAAGTCGTTAATCTTCAGCGTACTCCCAAAAAAGATGTTTGAATTACGCAACAACGCGCATCGAGCCACACTTTACGCAAATTTCAGTTTCGAAAAGGAGGACAGACGCACGCCGTGCACCGGGTGACGCAAGCTGCAATAAAAAAACAAAATCATCATAATGCTAAGCGCACACACAACATCCTCCCGGCTGCCCCATTCGGCGGAGCTTTCGGGGCGTTCTTTCGGCGAAGACGGTGTTGAATTGATGGTAATAGGGGGTCCCGAATTATGGGACAACTCTCGTTCCGCCAGCCATTTTCAACCACCGCCATCGCTCGTAAAAACCAATCAATATTCCCGCGGCTGGCGGTGGTTTCTGTGTCTGCGCCCGAGACACACATCATCGATTTGTGATTTATTTGATTGGCCGAAAGAAAAGTGAAAGTTTTGCGAACCGGGGTGGCGGGGTCTGGCCAAAAGAATGATGAAACGCGATTCAAATGAGGCTAAAGCGGGGAGGATGATGTTTATTTAAAAATTATTTTTACGCCCTCCCGCCGAGGTGTGGTAACTGATCGTAATTTGCGCTTACATGTAGAAGCCGGCAGAGGAAGTTCGCAACCGCACGATCCTGGGCGAAGAGTGTGTGGCGAAATGTACGCAAGTTTCAAGTTATGAGACGCACGCACGGAACGTGTATGAGCAGCAAACCGCGTAAGGTCAGAGACAATGCCACCGGGTGCCACGTAGCAAGTAGTTTTGGGACCTGTTTGGGAAAAGTTGAAGCGAACAAGTAGCGCCGGTAGGTTTTGCTTGCGTGCCAATTGGAGAGCCTTTTCGCGTTGTGCAAAAAGGGTAGTGGCGCGTTCGCGACACAATAAAAACATACCACACACCGTTGCAGCGGAGACGAAGGAGGGAGAGAGAGAGGGAGGAAGAGAGAAGTGTGTGTATTTTTATCGCTGGTTTAAAAATATCTTATAATAGCTGTTGCAACGGAAGAGAGGGATAAAAGACTCACGCGGCAACAAGCACCGAGAGGATGATTTTTCACCATTTATCAGCAATTTTTCCACCCAGCTGCGGCAACCTCCACGGTGCCTGCTCCGTGTTCCATCTAATCCACCGTGGTGAAAGGCACAACCGCACACAAAGGATCTATTCTGCTGCTCTGCCCGGGACGGGTTCGATCCCCCAGCCCATTGTCGATTGATTCTTTCCGTGGCCGAGCGAACCGATCGCGAAGTGGTGGGATTTGTACAATGGGTATTAAAAATTTCTACACTGCCCGTTGGAGGCTGTGGCGGTGAAGTCCCGCGGGAGGACTCCTTGTTGTGCGACCTTGCCCGGCTTTACCGACGCCCTTCAGGCTGATTGATCTGAATCTCGCACGTCTGCGCGGGAATGCATCAACCGACTGTGCGGAATTTTTATTATTCTATGCGCTGAAGTGTGCCTGCGGGAACTTCAGCGCGATATCCACATAATGGCAGTTCATTAGGAAGAGTGTATTCCCGTGCTGCTGCTGCTGCTGCTGCCGTTGTTGTGCCCTGAAGTCGTGATGGATGTCGCTGGACGTCGTAAAGAATGCTACTAAATTGTAGCATCAAGATCACGGGACGTTGGAACGGTCGATCGACACTGATACATCGGGACATTAGGACAAGATGTCCGTCAGCTTCCATCGCCTACCATCGGTGTTGATTAATCATGTACAAATAGACACAATCGATTCCGGATTGTAGCAACAACGACAAAAAAAAAACGGTGACTCAATTGAAGACTCCAGGAACACTGGCCGATGACTGGACGGACACATCGATCGAACAGTTGTCAATGGGGAGGGCAATTTCGCTGCATTAAAGAACACCCGTTTTCTTCTCGCACCGAGAGGTGTAAAGTGCACATCGTTTTTTTTGCCTTGCAGTTTATACTCCCGCTTTTATTTTTATTTCCCCCTGAGCTTTACTGGGATCAATGCGGCCTTCTGGAGAGGTTCCACTGATCGGAGGAATCGATCAATGCACGCAGTTCAAGCACCACCATCAGCGCAATCAATCGCGCGTGTAGGAGAGGCTGACGAACGGCGAAGGATTAAAAGTAAAAAGTGACTTTTATTTTCAATCAGTACCTGCGGTGCAATTCGATGTGAAATTTTTCCTCTTCTTCTCCGTTATTTTACAACTCGATTTTATGCGATGATCGCCCGGTTTCCCGTGGAAGTACGTGCTCCGACGGAGGAGTGATGATCGTACAGCTTGATTGGGTCGCATCACTTAATACGTCCACCACGGTCTGGCGGTAAACTTAATTACAGCTTGGACGGGAGTCGTTTATGATACGCACCGGCCCATTAAACGCCTTGCCAACATACAAATAACACTGAATTGCTCGATCATCGTTCGTTTGCTTGCGGGGTCACACAGATGCAGATGGATATTTCATTCCTTTCGCGGTACGTGTGCGCATCTACGTATACCAAATTCGCTACTGCCGGCCCTGCTGTGCGCGCGGGAGGTCAACGGGCGCTGCGATCTGCTACCGGAGCGGATACCTTTGGATGTTGGAACAAATGGAAATGGACTTCTGCAGCTTCCAACATCCAGCCCAGCATCATGATTTTCCCTTTTCGGTGTGGAATTTTTATTCTGTGTGCACCGAAACCGAACAGGGTTGCGGGTTCGTCGCTTGCTGCCGTGCGCTACTTGCTGGCGTTCGCTGTCCCGCTGCGTTAGACAGAGAGATCGGTTCGGAAGCGGGTTTTGTTCCGTGCCGTTCGCTCTCCGCGGGGTAGCCATATGCTGAATTTGCATGCGATCGATTATTGCTCCCTGACGGGTGCAAATAACGTGGACAAAGGTTGAAGTCTTTTGTTTTTTTTTTTATTTCTCCTGTCTGTTGCTACCTTAGACACGGGAGAAATTTGATTCAAATATATTGATTGCCGTTGGTTTGCGCAATAGATACTGAAGGAAAGTTTCATCACACTAACAACCGTAAAACGATTTTCAATTTAAACTGACAAACTCTGTCCGGTGAAATAGAAATTCCCTTAGAAAGGGATTATGTTCCGGCTCGTCCACAGCGAATGGGAACACTTTCGATAGGGGTGTGGTGTGGCATAATATAAGCTTGCGATAAATGACAGCAGACCCTTAAAAGCCCTGAAACATTCCTTCTCCGCGTTTTTCCGCGTTTCGGATTATATTTCGAGTGCGGCGGCTTCTTGTGATCCGACACGCTCTGGAACTGGCACTCCATACACACACACACACACACGTCCACTCGAAAATAAACTCACTTAAATTCCTTCGGGAGCCTTTTTAATCGTCGTTTCGCCAGACTGAACCCGAACGGCGCGGCGAAAGTGATTAATCATGCAATGCTAGGGCACACTTGTGGCGCACGCTGCTCCAAGCACTCGGTTCAGGCAGGACGCCGGGGCCATAAGTACAAAGCAAACATGCAGTAAACTAATAGTCACACAGTCACACGGTATATTACCGTGCAAATTACGGAGCGTGCAAGTCAGGCTCGGAGAGGGGTTTCCCGCTTGCGGCGGCGCTTGAGTCACCCGCGTCGTGGGTGATGAGGTTCCGCGCACCGGCGTCCGGTGGGGGCATATTTAATTAATTTCATTTTGATTGAAGTCAAAGGTGAGCAGGCGCCGGCACGGTTGGCGCAACGTGAGACTTTGCAGAGACAAAGACCGAAGCTGCTAGAAGGATATGTGGACGGTGGTCGTACTCGTGCTCCTTGGTAGTCGGAGGATCTTTGGAGGGAAGGAGTAACGCCAGCAAGCAGCATAATGGAATTCAGCTTAACGTTCTTTGTTGTCCAGTTCAGCGCCGGCATGCGTGTGGATTTATTGGAGGTCCGGCTAGCAGGGAGCCTTCGACAATATCTTGGTCTCCATCCCCCGTCCCAATATCTCCAGAGGATATACCCCACGCGGTCGGGTTCGCTGGGTTGTGCAAACAGAACAGAACAATGAACTCGTAATACTGATCGGGACGCAGTTGCGCTTCGAGCATGGCCGCACTTTGGTGTCTTTGCGTGGTTTTTCTGGAATGTCGGAAGGTCACAATCCATTTCTTCCCTTTATGAAACGATGAATCGCTCTTGGCTAACACACATGCGTACCAATTGCGTGCGGCTCGCTCAAAATCGATCGTTCTTAGGTAGAAGGCAAACAAAAAAAAACCGCTGGCTTCGGCGACTATAAATTACCCAAGAAGACCATTCGATATCACCCCGGAGTTGACCCGGCCGGTATCATGGCGGTTAAGTATTGGAGGTCCTATGGGAGTAAAAATAGCCCCGTCGGGGTTGGGGACTTTGGGCTATCGGCAGGCACAATCGATCGGAATGTTTTCGAGGACCTGTTTCTGGCCAGTTCCGTCCAAGTCCAAGGGCCGGGGCAATAACTAATGACCATCATGGGTATGGGATGGCGTTGACAAAAACAAAAAAAAAACTAAGAGAGCAGAGAAGTATTACCTATGAAAGGGTCACCAAAAAAAAACTCACAACATCCAGCGAACTCCCTAGGCCACTCAGTGACTCACTCCGTTCGCAAGGCAGCGGAACATAAATTATCGACCCTAGCATAACTCACTGTTACACACTGTCGATTGAGTTGAGTGGATAATTCAATATGTATGTTTTTGCCAGTTTGCCCACCGCCGCTGCACGGCTCACGCTCACGACCTTTTGGGGTGACCGAGGTCTGGGACGATGGCCGCTGGTCGCGCAACGCGAGTGTCCAGCGTGCTCGGGTGCTTGGCATGCGCCTACGACATCTCGCGGAAGCAAACACCCGTCCGCAGGTCTTGCCAGCCGATGGGTGTGTCAGGCGCCTTTTTGCATGTTTATTGATCCTCCTCGGGTCGGGCGGGCGCGATCGGCACAAGTTTTATGTTTTTATTATTTCAAATAAATCGTTTCAAGACCCTGGCCCTGCAAACCGCAACCGAGAGCAGTGTGTGTGCTTTGGAGTACACGGAGCCTGTCGCGCCAAAGCGATACGTTGTTGTGTATGCTTTCTTCCCAAGGAGACTGGGATCGAGAGCACGTGCCGCTGGGTTGCTAGGGGAGTCGCGAACTCGTGGTTTCTCCAGATGTGACAATGCAAGGTCTGGGAGTGATAAAGATGGAGGAAAATAATCTTCGATTGCTACTGGACGTACGTTGGAGGACATCATATTTTAGGGCAGCTTTGATACAGACGCCAATTTCTTGAATCCAACAGTGGCGATGTTTAGTTTCTTTACTGTTAATATAAGATTGTAGACTTGCTGATGCTGAAAAACGTACTCCAACGGCGTGGGTCAACAGAGTTTAAAGAATAGCAATAGAGCATAGCAAACTCTGACGTATCTATATCAACTCCAGGCCACCAGACATATCAGCCTCGCCTTACGACCCGACTCCATTGTTGGCAGCCGCCTCAAAAGCCCGAGGGAAACATTGGCTTTTATGGATTTTTATGATCGCTTTCCTGACGCAAGCCTGACCGCTGACTAGGCACGGAAGAATTAGAACAAATAGACATTATGCTGTAGCTCCCGCAAACTGTAAGCACGGTACGCGTTCGTTTTTGAAATCCTTGACGAATCGCGGCGAATACCCGCCGGCACCGTTTGTTCGAGTGCGGCGGCTTCTTGTGATCCGACACGCTCTGGAACTGGCACTCCATAAAAGCTTGAGCACACACACACACACACACGTCCACTCGAAAATAAACTCACTTAAATTCCTTCGGGAGCCTTTTTAATCGTCGTTTCGCCAGAAATTTCGTTATTTATTCACCGAGATATTCGACATGCAAGACGAGAAACGAAAATTGATTGCGCACAGTCATCTGCATAATCTATCAGCGTCAACTCGGGAGCTGGCAAAACGATTGAGTTTGCCTAAATCGACTATGGCGCAAATAGCTAAAATGTAAAGGGGTCAATCTGCCGACGTCGTCGTGCACACGAACGCCGGGCAGGCATGCAAATCGTGACGCATGAACCTGCGTCAGCGCCGGCCTGTGTGTAGCACGGCCGCAATTAGCCACGGTTTCGATACACAAGGGTGGTGCTGTGGGTTTCGTTTTATTTTTTCGGTGTTGGAGGGCGTAACGTGTGTGGCGTGTCCAGGGAGTGCTACGGCAGGTTCGCCTACGCCCGCTTGCGGCGCGATTTCGGAGATATATGGGCAGCTAGGCAGCTGCTGCTACCAGGCGGACGCTGTGTGTTTTTATGTTGCGCTTCGAATCGATCTCCGTCTAGTGTTCGTGCCATCCGAGGAACATGAAGATCGGGGCCAGGATGTGGTCCACGTTCACGCCGTACGCACGCAACTGATTCGAGATGCGCAGTACGTCCGGATGTGTTGCCAACGACCATGTGGTCCGGGTCGGCAAACTCGTTGCCGTGGCCGTGGTGTTGAACGAAAGGTGGTACGCACCGCTTATATCGCTCACGGCGCGTATCTCGTTCATCACGGTGGATACCTTTACCTACGGTAAGGTTGGCCACAATCGACGTTAACCATTGTTGGCAGCCGCCTCAAAAGCCCGAGGGAAACATTGGCTTTTATGGATTTTTATGATCGCTTTCCTGACGCAAGCCTGACCGCTGACTAGGCACGGAAGAATTAGAACAAATAGACATTATGCTGTAGCTCCCGCAAACTGTAAGCACGGTACGCGTTCGTTTTTGAAATCCTTGACGAATCGCGGCGAATACCCGCCGGCACCGTTTGGACTGGACGGTCATGGTCCGCAGTCAATCACGCCGGACGGATCACGACGGAGCGCTAGGGGCCCATCCTTCACTCTATCTCCCTGGAGTGGAGCTTGGTTCCAGCACGCCTCCCGACCGGCAGCCATCAAGATATCCTGCGCCTTGAATCCCGTGCTGTGCGTATCCTGCTGACGTACAGCGACTCCCACACCGGTAGGTGTGTACCGAGACGGCTAGACGGCCGTCGCAACATATCAGAAATCAATCTGCCGACGTCGTCGTGCACACGAACGCCGGGCAGGCATGCAAATCGTGACGCATGAACCTGCGTCAGCGCCGGCCTGTGTGTAGCACGGCCGCAATTAGCCACGGTTTCGATACACAAGGGTGGTGCTGTGGGTTTCGTTTTATTTTTTCGGTGTTGGAGGGCGTAACGTGTGTGGCGTGTCCAGGGAGTGCTACGGCAGGTTCGCCTACGCCCGCTTGCGGCGCGATTTCGGAGATATATGGGCAGCTAGGCAGCTGCTGCTACCAGGCGGACGCTGTGTGTTTTTATGTTGCGCTTCGAATCGATCTCCGTCTAGTGTTCGTGCCATCCGAGGAACATGAAGATCGGGGCCAGGATGTGGTCCACGTTCACGCCGTACGCACGCAACTGATTCGAGATGCGCAGTTCGTCCGGATGTGTTGCCAACGACCATGTGGTCCAGGTCGGCAAACTCGCTGCCGTGGCCGTGGCGTTGAACGTCCGCGCAAGCTGGTACGCACCGTTTATATCGCTCACGGCGCGTATCTCGTTCATCACGGTGGATACCTTTACCTACGGTAAGGTTGGCCACAATCGACGTTAACCCGGCATACGAGAAAGCTAAACCCACGCACTTCCGTTCAGTCGGTAATGTTGCTCACTTCTTGCGCTATTTGGAGAAAGGATCAGATTCTGGCCACCTGAGAGTCAATATCGACGTAGCGAGTGTAGTTGGCTCGCACCTGCTCCATGTAGGGTGAGTGTGTCGAGGAATCTCAAGTCTTGAAGGAACCTCGAAAGGATAATATACGGATGAAGTTATTTGAAGGGTTATTTCGCAAACAAAACTTTATTTCTCAGCACTTCTAGGATAACAAATGCCTCCACTATGTTGCATCCACTTCCTCGTGTCAAATTTATGAACTGCCAAACTTCCAACTCCACGGTACTTCATTCGCCTGCCTGCAATCTAATCGAACCGTACGAGCTTTAAATTTATTACCGCTTGCCCGTATGTCCGGGATACCATTCCGGGGACAGCTGAATTTGTCTGACGGTTATTCAGACCTGCGGGTACACCAAGTCTCAGGGTTGACAGCACGGTAACATATACGGTCAGTTGCGGAGAGTCCAGAACTTTTCTCGTTTCACTCCGGTTCCGTACTCCTGAAGATATATTATGCTTACTCTTTGTGTTGTGCTTTTTTATAATTGAAGCAACGGCATGACTGGGACATTAATCGGAGTTCACTGTTCAAAAAGCCCAGCGCGACCAGCTGTGTCGATACCGAAAACCGAATGGACAATTTAAGGCTGTCCCGTGACGCTGGTGGTGACGCATGATTCATAAATTCTACCCTGCGTCCTGCGTCGGCAAAAGCAGGCGAGCTGTGTCCAGGGCGCGTGACGTGTGAGTCACGATTCGACCACCATCAAGCTCTTGAAGAACTTCACTTCCGCCAGGCGCACTCGCGCCCGCTCGTGTGTGTGTGCATGACACAGGCCCAGTATCAGTGGATATCGTGTTCTTCATACGGCAAATTATACCATTCATGGCAAGAACACAATGTACCGCGTTAAGAATGCTTTTCTGGCCATAGAATCTCTCCTTTCTTCTTGCGCTTTCGAGCAGATGGACGAAGTAAACTGCGGACATGTCCGGGATCATTTTTCCTGGCGTCCGGGCGTCCATGACGGGCAACATTAGAAGCGTCCAGGGAAATTATGCAAACCGCGCACTTCTTTCACGGTGGAACAAAAAAAGCACCCTTCCCATGTCTGTCATCCTTTATCCGAGCGGAATAATCCTTCGAGCCCGCTTTTGTTGGCCCGAACGGTGATCTAGCGCTAATGGCAAACTGATGGTCGTAAAAATTGGTTCTAATGACGCCTAATTGCGGGCGTCTGCTCGGAGCGATGCGGCAAGAAGAACTGATAACCGTTTAATGCCGGATCGATAGCTGCAGCGATGCATCAGGTTTGCAACATTGTGCCACAGTCGCCATTAGCCGCGAGGTGCAAAGAGCCGCAGATAGTTTATTGATTTACGAGCACCACTCACAACAGGTGTCTCGGCTGCGGTTGGGGTGTGAAGGATGAGCTTTTGACCATAAAATGAAATAAAACTGTAGATATTTTGTAGAGCTTAGCGCGATGGATGGGTTGAGTGATATAAAAAGGTTGCAAAAATGCGTTTTTATTGTCAGCCTTTTAATCCGCTTCGCAAGCGAATTAATAATGATAAAAATATGAAAACCGAAATGTGCGACACCCAACTGCAGATTGCATACATTTAGGCGCACAGAAAGAAATTCGGCAATATGGTCGGAAACAAGTCGTTTGAAATGTTCTATTGCAGATATGTGATGAAGGTGATATTGGCATACTAACATTTGACATTTTTATTTCTGGAACATCTTACGATCAGAGTAATCATCTTGTTGTGCTATATTGTTATATATTTTTTTCTTCATTGAAATACTTTTCCACCTAATTCCACCTTCTTCAACTGCTATTTCAAACGATTAAGAAAAGAAATGAAAAATAAACGTCACGAAATTAATCAAGAACACAATGAAATTAGCCGCATTTATCACCCGCAAGACTGCATTTAACACGCCAAATTTATTCAAATTGCACACATCGGTCAAAGACACGAGGACATTTCGCACGAACGAATTACCCGATAGATACGGAATCAGATGCAGGCGCGGGCCATTTATTAAACTCCTACGAACGACCGTTCCCCGTTCGATCTGATCTCGTTTTCCCCTGTTAGTCCTCGTCTCGCTCCTGAAAAGAGCTTTCCTTTCATGGGCCTCTGCTTCAGATCTTCAACAAGATCAAAACATGTCTTTATTTTCACATTTTTTGGTGAGCGGATTAGGCGAGTCTAAGTAGTAACTTTGCAGGCGTTCCGTGACGATAAAATTGCGAAACGTGCAGAGACGGTGGCATGTTATAGAAGCTAGCAAACGTGTTTTTGCTCAGTTGCTCAGTGTTGCCCAGTTGCTCAGATAAGATTTCGTAGAACGCAGCTCGTCGTCAAGTTGTAGCAATGGCTTATCGACTGCGGTTTGTTTGAGATAAGCTGATATTGAGACGTTATCGTAATGCGTTAGCCCAAATACCCGGAACACCAAGTGCCTGTCAACCAGTGCTCGGTCGGAAATCATTTCATTTGGTGCAAGTTCAGAGTGAGACTGAGTTTCTAAGGCTTCAAAATGCACCGACTCGCTGCGTTCGTTCTAACTCTCTTAGCCAGTGGTACAGTTGCCGAGGCACTGCAGATTCGTCCCTGTCTTGATGATCTCCCTTATCCTACATTCGTCGAAATTCGCGAATGTACTCAGTCACCTTGTCAGCTTGTCCGTGGCACGAAGGTTCCCATCGTGATTGTGTTCAAAGCACGTAAGTTGAGAATTTCATAGCGAACCTAACTCGCAAGTGTTACAGCCTGTTACACCGCTCTCTGTTGTCCAGCATTCGATGCCGAAAGTCCTCGGTATATTCAGGTAGTGCACGCAGGAGCGACCGCCACTCCTACGGAACTGACACCGGAGCGTGAGAACGTTTGCAATTGGCTCACAGGATCGTCTTGCCCAATTCGCGAGGGTGAAGTCATCATCACCGGTCACACACTGGACGTACTGCCAGAGTACCCACTGGCTCAGGTCACCATCCATCTGTCGGTGTTGGATGAACAGTCACGCACGCACACCTGTTTTGTGTTTGACGCACAATTAGTGGATAAATAAAGTATAAACAACCGTGTGTGCTAAAGTAATCAAAAAGGGGTTTAATCCACAACATCCGCCTGGTTAGGGTGACACGAGCCTGCACGAATGCCCGCTCGCTGTGTGCACGAAAGAAAACGTCGATCACGAAATAGCATACATTTAGGCGCGGCGTGGAGCCGCGCGTGCGTGCGACCTGTGCGGTGTGAGAAAGTGAATGCTACGCCTTTAAGCACGCAATAGCGGAGGTAACAGCCCAACCGGCACTGATGCGAACGCCGCAGGGCAAACGAGGGAGATTTCACGACTAGATCGGACCGGGTGACACTGTGAAAACATGCGGAACGCGCCCTCCTATGCACGCCTACCGTGCAGTGAGCTTAATCGGCATGATTTTCACCACGGGACATCTTCACACCGTGTCCTTGAATGCCGCCTCGGGCTCTGGGAAGCCGGTGGAATGTGCGAACTCACCGCGCAGTCAACGATCGCGAACGATGCATGCAAGGCAGGAGCGTTCCAGCGTTCACACTATAGGCGCTCGCCTGCTCGCCTGCATCGTGCTCGGGGTAGTCGTAATTTATTAAATTCTAATTAAAATGTTGTTTTGATAGCCGGCATCCGGGGGAGCGTGGAAACATGCAGCGAAAACAAGGATGATAAAGAAGAGGAAACATAAAAAAAAACAAACGTTCTGCTTAGTGCTTTGTGGTTGGCGATCACGCCTCGGCTTGCTTGGCTACCAATCATCAGCAGATCGAAAAGCGATCGGGACAACGATTTCCGACAAATCGATCGGTGATCTGTCTGTTTTCGCTAACGATCCTGAAGAGGGGAGAAGCGAGCGATAGCAGCGAGAAAAAAAACAACACGCTGAAATGTGATACTGCTTGATGGGGGAAAAAGAATTGAAACCTTCAACTACAGGCTCGGCAAAAAGGATAAAAGGCCCTTATGGAGCGCTCCACTCACCAGCGACGGCGGCCAATTAGTACTATCGCGAAGTAGCTGCCCTGTGCCGTAGGGCTACACTGGAGCCGGGTAGCAAGCGACGAACCCGAACCCTTATCACGCGAAGCAGCGCAACTCGCTACATACGCGAGCGCCTCCCGGTGCTATGAATAAAGATTAGCATTTCCATTTTCCGTTCTTAACAGACTGACCGTTCTTAGGCGTCGGTGTCGGTGTCGGCCCCAGCGAGCCTCGCCAGCCTTCCAGGCGAGTCCATAAATGATTCTGTCGAGCGAACGCGCGTCCCGGGCCCGGGAAGACGAATAAGAACGACACGACAGTGCGACAGCAGAAGCATTCCAGGATTTACAGCTTCATTGTGCTTTACGGCGCGCGGTAGAGCAGGAGGCGATGCAAAATCGTCCGTGTCTTAATCGATGTGTTCGAACGGTGGTGGTGCGCTTTACGTGCGCAGCTCGCGAAAGAGTTATTAACATTCTTGCCTTATTCGTGTGGAAAGCACACATGCGAAAGAAGTAAAAAAAAAACAGCTGTGCATCTTCCAAAAGGTGGATGAGTGTGTGTGTGCTCATTTCGTGCGTACGATCGCTTTTTTGTTGCTGTTGTAACGATCGGTCTATGATGTTTAGCTATTGTATTACAACATAAATAACATCCGATACGATTCTTGCGCTCCGCTGCGACTTCGCCACGTTCGACGATCAATATTTATGATCAAACCATGGCTTCGGTTGGGTGTGTGTGTGTGCACGGAGCCCGGCAGCAGCTCGCCGTGTCCGGTGTCGTGCAATCGTGGCGTTTATTCTTAATACAATGCTCGCCAACCCCACCAAGCGCATAGATTAAATGAAAAGGAAATTTCGCGACTGCGTAGAGAGCAACAAAAAACAGCAGAGACTAGCCGGAAAGAGATGCAAAGTGGAATTAAGTTTATGCAAAAGCAGGAATCAATTAAAGCTCTTTATTTATTGGGGGATGTTTTATTTATTTGGTGCACCGTAAATTTGCGCCCCAACTCCTCCGCAGCAATTGCACACTTAAATTGAAGAAACGAAGAGGAGCGGCTTCGTAGGGAAGCAAAAAAAAGAGGTTTATTTTCACTCACTTTAACCACTAAATGAACTGAACGCGGCCTATAAATCGAACCGTCAGGACAATTGTTTCGTGTCCGTTTACGACTATCGAGAACAGCCTTCCCAAGGTTGTTTCTTGCCCGGGCAGAGGCGCTATAAAACCCGGACCTCGGTGAACAAACGCTCGGTTCGGTTCGCTTTTTAGCGAGCAAGAGCTTTTCGCTTTCATGCTGAAACCGGGCGCCTGGAACGGGAAGCTATCGTAGCGTAAAAAATCGAAAAAAACCCAAAAAACTCAACCGACCGCATAGGCGACGAACCCCCGACCAGGTCGCACCGTAGACGAGGCTTCCGTTCTGTGGACAATTTTCAATGCTATCATGGAATCATGATGATCGGCCGTGGCACAATGCATATCCGGGCGGCTTTTCGGGAGGGTGGGAGAGCAAGAAAAGCGTTTTTCTTAAGGAAAGCAGACAGGGGTGAACAAAACCGCGCTTGCAATACAATAAGCACGGATTAAACCGGGTTGGAGGAGAAAATGCGCACTCTTTTTGTTTGGAAAAGATGCATCAAAGACACATACTATCAGGAAAACTAAAGTGATACTAAATTAACTTTTAACTATTGACCTATTTGTTTATTCTAGAACAATAAAAGCTCATCGATTCGATAAGCCAGTGATTTAAACGCTCCGGAAACACCCGTCTCTTGTGTTTACTCTAGCTTGCCCGTTTAAAAAAAAAACACGTCCGCGTTATGTACACCCAAGCCTTGCTAGCCAATAAAAACGACACTCGTCGATCATACGCGGTGCCGTGTTTATGATTGAGTGCCTACAGAGAGCCGGCCTATGATAGCACCGTCGAAACGAAGCGACAGGCATAAAAAAACGACCTTTAAGACCGAATTCCAGCTGCACAATCATGCCGAAAACAATTTACGGTGTGTCGAGGGGTGGCTGTACGCGTAGGGTTGAAAGGTTGTTGCATCATTAGTGTTTCGGGGTTTCGGTTGACTTAGTTGCAGTTGGGTTGTGCTTTATGTCTGGACGGTTAAAGTTTTATTTTTGGAAGCGATGTTACAATATTGATTGCTCTAGTGAGGGACTTCAATTAAATAAAGCGATAATCCCTTCGTCATAAGGGCAAATTGCAGCGAATGCACTAACACTCGCGTGAAGTGGCACACATCTCCACACACTGCATAACCTGCGCTTAGACGGGCGTTACAAACAATCATTGATTGTTTAGCCTGCTCCGTTTCTTAGTGGATGATTTTGTTTTCGCTTCGATCGACCTCTTTTTCATTAACAAACACAGCCAGCGCTACCTACATTCACTACAACATGTGTGTCCGCGCGACGCGCTCTTTAAGTATACTTGCTTGCTGCCTTCTGCAATTACCACTACCACCAGTACCGGGCCGGCTGCAAAATTGGCCATGTTAATTTTGGGTGGGGTGCTAATTGAGTTACCACCCGCTGCTTTGCCAATGCGAGCCACGTAACTCGTAACGTGAGGCAAAAACGCTGGCAAATAAAGCTCGCTTATGTTGCAGGCGCATGCGTTGCAGCACACACGCCGGGCTAAATATTATTGTCTGCAGCGGGGCGTATGGTGGCAACATAAAAATCGACGGTTTGGGTGGGTCCGCAATCTAATCCGCCCGTGGTCCACCGGTGTTTCGGTGTGTGTCTGTGTTCGGTGGGTGTTTATTGATCTTGGCCGGGCGGACGCTCCCCTAAACCGAAAGCGGCTCCCCGCTGCTACCCGGGATTTCTGTTAGTAGACGAAAGTCGGACGGCACGTCAACTTCATCCTGCACGCGCCACTTGTGACACAGCACGTGCCATTAGGGTGGTGGAAGCATGCAACGGTAACGGGGCTACGTGAAGGTCTCAAAATCAGGGCACCCGAAGGGGTGGCTAGGGATTGGCTTAGGAATCGAATCTTTTGAAAGCAGCCAAGGTTACGGGGTCTCTCGTTCTCTCTCGCTCATTTGGTTCGATAATCGGCTGCTAGGTTGATGTCATACTCTGGTGCCCGTACGTGGCTGGGGCTTTTTCGGCCCGTCTGGAAATCCTAAGACTTCCGTTTGAGTAGTGTCTGTGGAGGGTGATTAAATTACTGGCTTGGCTTAAGTACAGACTGAAGCGAAGGAATTTAAAGTATTTTTGTGGTATTTCCGGATTCGTTTTGCGTAACGATCATAATGATGATGATTGAAAAGGGGCTTAACATGCATTAAGGCTAGGGCATATGAAAGACATAGTGTACAATGCACTAAGGGAGCGATGTTTGACGAAAACTCCGAATTTAATCGTGTGACTACATGTGTCACAGATTTTTCTCCTTAATCTTTTTAGTTTCAGATTGGGTTAACATAGATTTTAGAATGATTTTTTTAGAGCTATTTAGTCTCTCAGTGTCATTTCGAACGTATAAATACATAACAGTGATTTAAATTGGCTGAGAAACATTGTTAACACAAGCCTTTTAAAAGGTTCTCCTATTTTTAATATGTTTATGGAAATGAATCTTTTTTTCAATAGTTAAAAACTACATACAATTTGATTAAAATGTATTTAAATTGGTATTTCTGTCACACCTCTCGACTATCTTATTCATTTTATGCATTTATGCGAACCCATCAACATTATTTACATTTCTGATGATCGATAACTTTACAAGCAAACAAAAGCTCACGCTTTGATTGCATTCAATGGAGGAAAGCATTACCCCGATCATAAATCACATGCGGCAATCATCCGAATCTTAATAACGTTTTCGAAAAATATTCCAACCCTGTGCAGACTACGGTGGCAGGATCCCCCATTCGTTCCGTACCATTTTAAACTGCCACTTTGCAGAATGTCCTTGCCGCGTGTAATATTCATCGAACGATTGCGATCAAATCGAGGGAGATTCCACGCCACGCCATGCCGATGGACACGCCATAAAACCCGCGCCTGAAACTGTTATTGGCCTGATCTCCGCTTCCTGGTGCGTGGTCCTTCCTTTATCCTGCACCGAAACAGCCCAATAAAAGCGCGCGTTTTAAAGGTGTATTATTAAAGATGTGATTCACCCCGGACCCAGCAATACACGCCGGCGCGTCACGACAATAACTTATATGTGTCCCCGCAACAGTCGCTGCTTCAGTTTCCACCCCCATCCGCATTCCGTGGTGGCGTTTTGAAGGTTAATTCCGTCCGGTAGACCCGAAAGAGATCCGTTTGCTCGTCGGGGCAAATACACTTTTGATGGCTCACCGCGAGGATCGCCAGCTTTGGCGCGCTTCAAGCACGCCGGTAATGCTGCTTCACCCGAGTGCAAGGTGCACTCGATGCGATGCCGTCGGCGTGTCATTGAAAACAATCGTGCCGATTTACATTCCATCGCGGGACGATCGGTTTCGTAACCGTGCAGAAGGCAGAGTTGAAACGATCCACTATCAAACTTTTGTCCTGCTGCCACTATTTGCAGCACCCCGAAGGACGTCACGTCGCCGGGTGCGTGCGTTCGTGCTCGTCCTTGGCACGTGTGACGCACCAGGCGAGATCCTCATTTGGTGGGCGGTGAAATTGGCTCCAGCCGCTCGCGCAACGGTGGAAAATTATTTCATCACACTATTAAGCACGGAAAGGGCTGTCTTTAATTAGCCAAAGTAAAATTGACCATACTTTTCTCCCGTACCGTTTCTCGTTCTCGTCGTGTGGTACGCTGTTTGCCGCCGGGGACTGTCATTAGCCGCGCATCGGAGGAAGCGCCCTTGAAATTGCGTGTGCGAGAATGATTCAGATCGTGAGCAGTGGCGGCAGCTCATTTCAACTCGCGGGAGGGGATTTAATCGAGCTAAAGATAGTTTTGGGAAATTCCACCCGCTCGTGTCAATGTCGCCCGCTGGTCAGTCCCGTGTGGGGTCAACGCATCTTGACTGTGGCCTACTTTGATGACGCTTTTTCGCAGGCCGATGATGCGTAATTCGAGTGGTTACGTGAGTGCTTGGCATGCGACGGTTCTCGATGATGAGTTGCTCGGTAGGGGGTTTCTGATAGTGATTCGTCTGGTGAAGGACACCGCCGCTGGCATGGCCACGGTCAAATGCTGGCGAGTAATTAAGTCCTGTCCTTCGCCGGCGGTTATTCATTATTCTCCTCGTAGTGAGAAGAGTTGTGAGTGGCAGTGAGATAGTGAGTGTCAGCGGTGAGAGCCCGAGCTTTTTCCCTTACCAACTTGAAGCACTCAGCTGAAAGAGCTTTTTCGGTGTCTTAAGATCAACCAATTGGCTTGCCGGTCACTCTTTCTGCTACCTTATTGCAGGGGCATTCGGATGATATTTGTCTTAGGAACATAAAACATACTTATGTACTGACAGTTGATAGTAGTAAAGTTTTCAAGTATTTTTCTGTACTTAAAGGTAGAAATCTCTTTCACTATTTCAAAAGGATAAAACTCGTACAAAAAGGCTAATGAGTTCCCAACCTACAGATTGAAGGACACCGCCGCTGGCATGGCCACGGTCAAATGCTGGCGAGTAATTAAGTCCTGTCCTTCGCCGGCGGTTATTCATTCTGGCGATCCAGGATGTTCGGTATGAGAAACCTGCCGGTAGAAAGCTACGAGCGATGGGATGGGAAAATGTGGCGGAGCTAAATGCGCCAGCTAAGCGTTTTTTTTCGAGGCTATGGAAACCTTTGTCAACTCCAGGATGTTCTCAGTGATGATTGTTAACCGTTTAGTTTGACATGATTTAATTCGGATTGCATTTTCATTCAAGAACAGAGGGTTTGTTGTATATCTTTGTTCTTTTGACCTGAATTTTGGAATATGAATGTGTGATGGGTGTTTGCGTTGCTTAAAAACTCCAGAATTTTTGTCTAGGTTGCTCTGGGCAACCTTATTTATTTGATTTGCCATTTATATGACAACGGTATTATATATTTCAAACAAGCCAAAGATATTATTTAAGTACTGGTTCACAAAAATGCTAATAATGTATTTTTATACTCTTTTATCATTAAGGAACTGGCACTTTATTAGTTATGATTAGTTACTGTTACTGAACATGGTTATTTTATATTAACTTTTGTTAATTTTTCATTTTCTTTTACTGCAAAAGATAACAATATACTCCAATTTTACAAAGCAATCATTGAATCTCTTAGTATCGCTTCTCCTCGTAGTGAGAAGAGTTGTGAGTGGCAGTGAGATAGTGAGTGTCAGCGGTGAGAGCCCGAGCTTTTTCCCTTACCAACTTGAAGCACTCAGCTGAAAGAGCTTTTTCGGTGTCTTAAGATCAACCAATTGGCTTGCCGGTCACTCTTTCTGCTACCTTATTGCAGGGGCATTCGGATGATATTTGTCTTAGGAACATAAAACATACTTATGTACTGACAGTTGATAGTAGTAAAGTTTTCAAGTATTTTTCTGTACTTAAAGGTAGAAATCTCTTTCACTATTTCAAAAGGATAAAACTCGTAAGAGAGTTTTGGGTGCGAAAAAGTGTGTTCGTGCGCGATCGTCCTTGATCCTTGAGCCACCACCAAACCCGTATCGAGCCCAGCCGAGTTCACCGAGCGACTGCAGAAACGAATGTGAAAGTGTTGTGGATGAGAAAAAAAGAGCAGGCAGTGCGCAGGTGCATATTGGCAAAGGCAAAGGGCAAGTGCAAGTGGATGCTACACGGTTAGCAGCCAGTGTGGAAAACGAGGTGTCTAGCGAGAAAAAAAGGTGAAAAGAGTGCCGAGAGTGGTAGGAAAATTTGGAATAAAATTTTCCTGTGAAGCGCGGAAAAGTGGTGAAGGCGAGAGGATTGGAAACGGCAACAGGCAGGCAGCCAAATCTGTCACCGTGCGTGTGCGTGCGCTGAACCCGATGGTGAATACGCTTTGAAGGAGTTCAAACAGAGAGCAAACAAAAAATAATCAAAAATCCGAAAAAAGCATAAGGAGCTCCATCGCTTCTAACACAGAGAGCAAAGAGTTCATTCCAAATTCTTCAAGTAACAGGTGAGAAAACGAGTGAAATTGTTGTTTTTTTAAATTCACTATCGTATTTAAGTGAATTAAATTTTTATATAAAAATGAAACACGTTTATATATGAACAAAAATACGAAAGTATCGGTTGGAAATCGTTTAAGTCCACCCAACAAATGTTAAAAAAAAGAAAAATACACACAACATTGTACAACCAAACAACTGAATCGTAGAAAAGCAAACAATCGGCCCCGAACGTTGTTAGCGGAGCGGATAGTACGAACGACGGGCGCGCGAAGAGTGAAAATGTAAGTGAAGTGAAACACGTTTGCCTCGGAGGCAGATCGCGTGTGGCAGAAGATTAGAGTGAGGCGAGAAAAAAAGCTCAACGCTGCTGCTGCTGCAGACAAGTGGATAAGCACACTAGCAAAACTGACCAACCAACACACACACACACACACACACACGGCAGCAGCGTGTGTTGTTGTGTGGTTTGAAAAGGAAATAATAGACTGTCTGAGGCGACCGGTCGGGAAAGAGCACTAGGAAAATGCACACTCGCAAGCGCAATGCGGAATGATTAGTGTGGCGTCGCCGGGGAGCCGAAGAAAGCGAAAGAAAGACACACGCGCGCACATGCACGGACGGGGAGGAAAATGTGCGTCATCTAATCCGCGATGACCGCGGTGAAAGAGCCCGGGCCCGGTTTGGAG